>APFE030464348.1:0-28050 GCA_000404065.3 Pinus taeda | reverse complement strand
CATCAAGGAATTGTTGGAAGTAGGTGTCATTCGTCCCAGCATTAGTCCTTATTCATCCCTAGTGGTCATGGTCCTCAAGAAAGATGGGGAGTGGCGGATGTGTCCTGATTTCAGGGCCCTCAACAAGTTAACAATCAAAGATAAATTTCCCATTCCGGTGGTTGACGATTTGTTGGACGAACTCAATGGGGCTCAATTCTTCACCAAGTTGGATCTTCGCTCCGGCTACCACCAAATTCGCATGAAGGAAGTCAAGATTCCCAAGATGGCTTTCAGAACTCATGAAGGCCATTATGAGTTCCTGGTCATGCCATTTGGTCTCTGTAATGCCCCTTCTACTTTTCAGAGTCTTATGAATCACATCCTCAAACCGTATTTCAGAAGATTTGTCCTTGTCTTCTTCGATGACATTCTCACCTATAGTGGCACCTGGTCGGCACATCTTCAGCATGTCAATCTACTATTGCAACTGCTCCGCAAGCATAAATTATTTGTCAAGATGTCTAAGTGTGCGTTTGGCATGGAAGAAGTTGAGTATTTGGGCCACATTGTGGGGCGTGAAGGTGTCAAGGTGGACCCCAAAAAGATCCAGGCAATGCAAGAATGGCCTCAACCTAAGACTTTGAAGAGCTTGAGAGGATTCTTGGGTATCACAGGCTATTATCGTAAATTTGTCCGCAACTATGGTCGCATAGCGAAGGCCCTCACTCAACTCCTAAAGAAAAATTCCTTCTTCTAGACTGAGGAAGCACAACAGACATTTACCGCGCTCAAAAACGCCATGTGTACGACTCCAGTCTTAGCCCTACCGGACTTCACCAAATCATTTGTCATTGAATGTGATGCATCGGGAACAGGTATTGGAGCGGTCTTAATGCAGGAAGGGCGACCATTGGTCTTCACCAGCCAACAACTAAGTGGGAGGAATCTGGGCCAATCTACCTACGAGAAGGAAATGATGGCCATCTTACATGCAATCGAGACCTGGCGACCTTACTTGTTGGGGCGACGTTTCCAAATCCGCACAGATCATAACAGTCTTAAATATTTTCTGGAGCAACGCCTATCTTCCCCACAACAAAACAAGTGGCTCGCCAAAATGCTGGGATATGATTATGAGATCATTTACAAGAAAGGGAAAGACAACCGGGTAGCAGATGCATTATTGCGCCAATTTGAGGAGGAAAGTACTCTGCTCGCAATTTCCCTCCCAATTCCAGACTGGATTGAAGAGGCTCACAGGGAATGGTTTTCACATCCAGGGCTCTCCCAACTCATTTCTAAATTGCAGGTAGATCCTAATTCTAGCAAGGGCTACTCGTGGCAGAATGATATTCTTCGCTACAAGGATAGAGTCGTAATATCACCAACATCCACCCTCAAAAGTCGCATTTTGGCAGAATTGCACTCATCCCCTAGTGCAGGACATTCGGGCTTTCAGAAGACTTATGCTCGCACCAGAAGATAATTTTTTTGGACTGATATGAAACAGGACATCCTTACTTTCGTAGCAGAATGCGACGTCTATCAACGCCAAAAAGGGGAAACAGTCAATACACCAGGCACATTACAACCGTTGCCCATTCCGGCGTCAATTTGGACAAAGGTCTCCATGGATTTCATTACAGGTCTTCCAAAGTCTGGGAACAAGTCAGTCATCATGGTGGTTGTGGACCGACTATTGAAGTATGCTCATTTCTGCGCCCTACCCCAACCATTTACACCAACTTTGGTTGCCCAAACTTTCATGGATCAGATCTTCAAATTGCACGGCATGCGCACTTCTATTGTGTCCGACCGCGACCCAGTCTTCACCAGTCATTTTTGGTAGGAGCTCTTCAGAATACAATGCACTCAACTCAAACTTAGTACTTCATATCATCCGCAAACAGATGGTCAAACCGAAGCCGTCAACAAATGTCTAGAAACCTCCATTAGGTGTTTCACTTCAGAAAAGCAACACATTTGGGTACAGTGCTTACCTCTGGCGGAATGGTGGTATAACACCAACTATCATGCCACCACCAAAATGACTCCCTATGAAGCAGTCTATGGGAAACTTCCGCCTTCCCCTACTTCTTATCTCACGGGGTGCTCCAAAGTACAAGCCGTGGATCAACTCCTACAACACCGCGCAACCATGCTCGCCCATCTGCACGAGAATCTTCATCAAGCTCAGAACTGTATGAAGCAACAGGCTGACCAACATCGCTCAGAATGCCAATTTCAAGAAGGGGATCAGGTCTTTTTGAGGTTGCAACCATATAAGCAAACATCACTCAAAGACAAGGGTTGTCAAAAGCTCTCTACAAAATTCTATGGACCATACCAAGTACTTCAACGCATTGGAGAAGTGGCTTACAAGTTGGCTTTGCCACCTACAGCAAAAATCCACCTAATTTTCCATGTATCGTGCCTCAAGAAAGTGATTGGGAACAATTGCCGAGTTCAAACCAGTCTACCTGAATTGGACAAGGAAGGGTCAATCTGGCTTCAACCGGAACAAGTTCTCGACACACGAGACAAGCACCTGCGCAGTCGCATGATTAAGGAGGTCCTTGTCAAATGGAAAGACACCTCTCCAGAAGATGCAACTTGGGAACCAGCCACTATTCTTTAGCAGTTTCCGCAGCTTCAGCCTTGAGGACAAGGCTAGTCTTAAGGGGGAGGGCATGTTAGGGTCCCACCCTAACCCCCTTATTTGTGTCATGCGATCACGTCATAGTCAAGAGTCAATAAAGCCCATATTAAAAATTGTAAGTGGTTAACCCACAATTAATGACGAGACCACAGTTAGTTGCAAATGGGCGGTAGTATTAGATAGACAGTATTAATAAAACCCATGGTATTGGCTCATGGTATTGCATGTATGAGTTATATATAAAGGATAGAGACTCTCTGCAAGGAGTATCATGTCTTGTTTTGTAATCGAGCTCTGCTCTATTGGAGGTTGCCCCCTCGAAGAGGCCTATGAACATTCCTCTTTGAGTAATAAAATCATTGCTATTCTGTGTTCTCGGTATATTTTCTTCGCATATTCTGTGTTCTGGGTATCTTTTCTTCGCATATTCTCTGTTCGGTATTACTTTACAGGTTAAGAAGCATAACATGTTGCAACCACAAGACATAGGAAAATGATTGCTAAATAAAAGCACTTGAATAGTATGACATAATACTTTCATTGGTTGCAAAAATGGAATAGATCCATGAAATTCCTTATAAACTGAACATAGTTTGTTCTACTTAGAAAAAATAGATAAAGGAATTTTTGGCATAATACTAACACGGCTGGAAAAGATATTGATGAAGTATGTGTCTGCAAGTGATACTATGGACATTGGTGTGATGTACCAATAGTTCAAATAGTACTATGTACAAATGATATATATGATACCAGTATGAATACATATATTGCATAAAAATAATATATGACATGTATAGTTGTCTGCATCCAATACACACAGTGTGCAGGTATGCATGAAGACACTAGGTGGTTGTCTAGCATGGAAAACAACCTTGAGGTTGCACAAAAGAAGGAAGGATAACTAACAAAGGTTATTCATAGTTTGAATACATAGGATTATGATGGTTATATGTGAGCTAAAATGTTATGATATTTTATGTATATTGATTTGGAAAATATGCTAGTTGACTTGGTGTATGTAGAGAAATTATAGGGAGAAATTCTTCGACAAGGACACAAAGGCTTGGAATAATGCATGATAAAGGCATGCATTTGAATACTCAGACACAATAAATCATGGGCAATATAAGCTGTAGCTGTTTAAGTAGTATTGTGTATCAAATTATGATATTGATTGTGGTCAATTTTGTTGAGTTTATCCATCTAAAAATTCTTACAAAATTGGTTGAAACCAATGCTACATGTAGCAATGGAATATTTTCATCAGATTGCAAGGCCATAGAAACTGTGCATTCATCTATGAACGAGGATAAAGTAATACACCGAGGACGGTGTAAAATGTAATGGGGGAGTATGTAACACCCCTCCCTTATGGGTTAAGCTATTGCAAAACATTGAGGCGGAAAGATAGGTCTTATGTGTAATATGAAAAATAAGTACGTTATTAATTAATTAATAAATTGATCACTTGGAAAAGAAAGAAAACAAGAGATGACATTCTTGCCAAATCCCATTGAGGAAAGGGATAGGATAAATCTTTAATGATAAATCTTCTAGATGTCAGTCTGGATAAGCTAGATGGGTTGGAGATAAATATCCATGAAGAAAAAAACATAAAAGTTGTTTGGGAGATCAAGGCAAGATTTTATGAGGAGAAGCCTCATGGGAGAGAAAAGCGAGCTTTTCTGAGAAAGGCCTAGGCAATCGAATAAAACATTCACCTAAAAGTGAGACACTGCTAAAGGAAACTATATAATGAAAGAGGATATTAAATACCCATTGCATAGATCAATTAGGGGGAGCTGATACATGGCAAGAACTGTGGCTCGGGGGGATCAGATGAGATTCATGGTTGGGTGGTGGTGCTCCACTCTCCAAATGTTGTTCTCTCTCTTCTCCTCTAGTTGAAATCATATTCAAGGGATGCTTTGTATATTCGTTTCATACCCTCCATGTTCAAATTTATTTTCATATGAGAGAAATTTTCCTAGCCTTGAAAACATTTAAATGAATTGCATGCAACTAACGCACATCCGTGGATGGCATTTGTGAGATGATTTTAGATACATGCATATGACAAAGTAGTCTAAGTCAAATGCAATAAAGGAACTTGATATGTGAGTGTTGATGCAATCATTGTTCATGTTGTCACCTCTTTATATATATATATATATATATATATATGTATATATATATATATATATATATAATATATATATATATATATATATATATATATATATGTATATATGTATATATTATATTATAATATATTATTATGTATATGTATATGTTAATATATATATATAATATATATATATATATAATAATATATATATATATATATATATCTCTATATATATAAATATATATATATATATAATTTGGTTCTAACACTTGAAATTATATAGGGTAAGTTTCAAATCATTTATTCTATGCATTTTTCCTAATGGAATGATTGTATCTACAAAGATATATGTCAGTATTCTTTTGACTATGTTGTAGGAATTGGAAAATTATAACGATAGTTAATTGATGTTAATTATTTCATTAATGTTTCTATGAAGTCATTATCCTAAGATGGTCATATATTAATGTTTGAGATAACTATTGAATCTAGGCTTAGGTGATCTCTCTAGTGCATGCAGAACAATTAGGGGATAATGCTTCTAATTGTATAAGTCGATGATCATCTATGACATGCATGTCATAAGAATTCCTTCCAGTGAGGTTAGTCTAGCTAGTTATGCATGTTGAACCAAGGGTTGACTAGAACACTTTGATCATGTTTGTAAAATTATAATCATGATGCATGGCAAAGCTACCCACAATAGACTTAAGATAATACTCCATGAATGCTTGAGTGGATTAGCCAAAATATTATATACGTTGCATGTCATTATTAGTCTTCATGCTCAATGATTGTTCTAATATATAAGTCGTATAAATGAATATAAGGGTTCCCATTATGGATTCAATAAATCATAAATGAAGGACGAGGTACTATGGTTCTATACCTTGGTATTATTTAATTGTCAAGAAAATGTGTATAGTGACACGAATAATACTTGTTCATGCAATGATAAAAATATTACTTGAGGCGATGGTCAAATCTTAATTGTAAACAAAGAAAAATTTACAAGAATGGGAACCTAGTAACAAATTCTCTTGGTAGGCTTAGGAGGTGCGTTACATTCACAAAGAATCGTTTGTTTTCTCATTCTAAATATACAAAGCTAATTCATAAAACTAATATAAATTTGGATAAAAATGCATTACTGTTTTACATTTTTTACAAAGAATCATTCATTTTCTCGTTCTAAATATACTAGCATTGCATTTTGATTAGTTAGATGCATGATTTGGATTTGGGACCAAATAGTTAACTAAATAAATTTATTTTATAATATGGATACTAAGAATTTTTAAAGGGGTTGTTTTTAGTGCGGCTTTTTGGATTTTCCAATGCTGGGTGGAAATCTTGATTTGTGTTATTTAAACTGGTTTTTTGATTGTATATATGGATTCAACACCCTGAAAAAACCCTAGGGGGGCCTTCAATTTTGCATGGGTTGCCCATCAAGCTTCTGATTTCAATAAATTATTGTTAGATTTAGAGAAATTAAACTAGAAAAACCCACTGGAAAAGCTTCCAAAAAATCTCACTAAAAACAACTCGATTGTTAAAATCTAGTATGGAAAAAATTTATAAATATAAAATCTCCTATTAATAAGTGAATTATTGTTTTTACTTATAAAAATTAATCATATTAAACCTAAGCGATTATTTTTATTTATAAAAAAATGATATCTTTAAATTTATAATAATATGATATAGATGTAATGATTAATTAAATTATATAAAATATTTAAAATTATTTTGTTAAAGGTTTTCAAATTTATAATATCAATGATATTTTTAGTGTTGAAATAGAATGTCTAATATTCTTATCCTTAATGAATATAGTGAAGCTATAATATTTATAATTATTGTTGTAATAGTTAATATCTATAAAACATTTTTTTCATTCTTCATAATATGGTTATTTTGTTAAAGCTATATATAATCTATCTATATATATATAATATATACTATATAAAATTAATATTAATATAATAACCAAAAATATTTTTTGTTTTAGAGCTTTTGTAATACATTAATTAATGTAAACAAAGTTTTTCTTAAAAAATTCATATGAGAAAATTTCTCAACTAGAAACTTCGTTTTAGCCAAAAATATTATTAATAAATAAAATTAATATTATTTTTTAATATTATTATTTTATTTATTGAATAAATCTCATGAAATTAAATTCCATAAATAATCCAAATAAAAATATGCTATTTTCAATTACATAAATAGAAATCGATAAATGATTTTATAAGTTTTAAAGTTTCGTATTAAAAATTATAAAGATAAATTTTATTTGAGAAAAAATAAGAAAATAATATGAATGGATTGATTTGTTCAAATTTAATATGTAAGGGATCTAATGAATTTTTCCTTTTACAAATATCAATCTATTAATTTATTAGAACTCGAACTCACTTTGGCATTAGCTGCTTCGATTATAGTATATAGGTATCACTCTCCCTCCCGAATTTTACAATTTTTTTTTATGAATCTTCCAAGGCCACGGGTAATGTCAAATTTTTGTAAAAAAAAAAATTGTTTTGAATTATATATAATGTTAGTTTAAAAAAATTGCCGAGGAGAAATCTAGAAGTACTGAAAGCTATCAAATTGAAATTTTAAAAGCATAAAGCCATATTCTCATTTTTCATAATCACAATCTATTCCATTTTTTTACTAGCCAAACATGGTTTCCAAAACCCTTAGACTTCAACTTTTGTCTTCAGCTTTTGTTATTGTTATTTCTAAAACCAAACATAAAACAATCCGTATATTTATAGAGCCATTATGATACACTGAATTCTAGCAAATTGATCTATAAAAGTTTTGCAAAGAATATTAATATTCGGCTAGAAAGACAATAAGAAAAATAAAGTATGAGGAAATTTAGAAGTCATCATTCCACTATGGATGACCTAGTTTAAGTTTAAGATCATTATAGAGGATTGGAATAATAATAAATCAAATACATTGTATTTCTTTGTCAAAATTCAAGAAAGTATGTGATAAAGTGCATGGAATTATCTTTTGGAATATATTAAAATTGATAAAGAGTCCATTTGAGTTGAGAACGATTTTCAAAAGTTATTACTATGTTTAGAAACACTAATGGTTGAAGAAAGTTATTTATAATATAGGATTTAAGGTAAAATATTTTTTATCTTTTATTTTTTTCATTTACATTGCCAACTTAGGGAAGTTGATTGTGGTGGCATTACTTTAACTAGAAATTCCATTATTGTCCTTCTTTATCTTCATGATATTTTTCCAACCAAAAAATCTCTATGATATAAATCTCAAGGATTTATATTGTGGAACGGGAATGGGACTAATCACTAACAAAAATAATTTTTTTTATGATTACCCAATAATCATATCAGATAAGATAATAAGTGATAAAATATTAAATAATAAAGATGGAAAATGGTAATTCATATCCAATAACATAATAAACAATACAATATTGAAATGAAAAGTTATAGCAAAAATAAAAATAATAATAAAATACCTTAAATAAAAAGAAAAGAATAAAATATCTTAAACAAAAATGAAAATAAACTTGAAAGTGATAAAAAAACTAGAAATAAAATTCTAGAAAGATGACAAATAATGAATAAAAATTATTAAAAATGAGAAAATGTTAAAAGATGTAAAACAAAAATGATCAACTATAATAAATAAGAATAAAGAAAAACATTGAAACCAACAAAAATATCATTAAAGAAAACTCAAATAATAATCGTATAAAAATCTTTATTTTTTAATTACAGTGGAATCGGCAACAGGTGCAACCTCCCGACTTGGTTTACATGGGGTCGATTCTGAGAGCTACCTCGGGGTGCAACCTCCCGACTCAGGTTACATGGGGTCGATTCCCTACTCGGTTTACATGGGGTCGATTCTGAGAGCTACCTCGGGGTGCAACCTCCCGACTCGATTTACATGGGGTCGATTCTGAGAGCTACCTCGGGGTGCAACCTCTCGACTCGGGTTACATTGGGTCGATTCTCGACTCGGTTTACATGGGGTCGATTCTGAGAGCTACCTCGGGGTGCAACCTCCTGACTCGGGTTACATGGGGTCGATTCTGAGAGCTACCTCAGGTTGATTCTGAAAGCTACCTCTATAACCACTAGGCACTCCTCCCACCCCTTTATACAGCTCCAGGGTAAGTCCAAGGGATTTGAACTCGTAACCTTTAGTATGGAGCCTGCCTTTCTAAGGAACTTCACCACATTATGCTTACCAACTCACCTACCCCATGGAATAATAACACAAAAATCTTATTATATATATATAGATACTATTTTATATTTCAATAATAATAATAAAAAAATAAAGAAAATCAATAATTTAATCTATAATGAAAACTAATCAAATAAATAATGATCATATATATAATTTGTTATAGAAAGCATAAAAAATTTCAAAAAATAACCCAACCAGAATTTATAAAGTAGAACAATAAAAAAAAATTGATATACTATACATATATAGGATGAAACAGAACAAAAAAAATAAAAAATTTAAAATTTTAATAAAATGATAAATTAATTAAAAAACCATAAAAAGCCATTTAATTCTAAATATGAATGGAAATCATTACAAATACAAAATATGTAAAAGAAATATATATAAAGTACAAAGTGTAATGGATCTAACCAATAATAAAGCTCAAAAGTAGAAAAGAATATTTATAATTTGTTTATAATGGACAAAGAATCCAAATAAATAATATTTAAATGTTTTTATTTGATATATATTTCTATATATTTTAATATGTAAGAGCTAATATATAAATGAATAAAATAATCAATTTATATAAAGATTGATTTAATTTATTATGGAAATTTAACTAATAATATATTAAAAATAAATTTTAATATATATTATAATATATATATATATTAATATATATATATTATATAACTATCAATTATTAAGGAAGATATGAAAAAGGCTATATTATATAATTAAAAATACCAATAAAACCTACAAAACATTATGAAGGGAAAATAAAGGAAGGAGAATACAAGAAAGGGGAGCGATTACCAGAAGGACAAAGAGATAAAAAAGGGGATATTTAGGAACAAAGGGATGGGATCTAACAAGTGTTAATCTTCTAACCATAGTCCCTATTTATTACAATTGACATTTTTTTAGTTTTAATGGCATTACTTAACTTAAAATGATGTAAATGATCAATCATGGTAATGACCAAGGAATCTTATATACAAATGTGGTGTTTTGTTTTCTCTGCATGTTCAGCCAAATCTGAAAAGTGAGCCGTAGAATGTTTTATGCCAGCTGCATTCTCCTGAATCCTTGGATTTATGGAATGGTCGTATGATCTTGAATCCTTTGATTTATGCAATGACCAATTTCTCGAATGTAAGGGGTCCCACAAAAGCATGGAAACAAGTAAACATCTTTCATGTTTTTATGCTCCATAGGGCTTTTGATGAATCTTAAGGAGCTACACATGGTGTTCAAGGATCTATAGGTGTAAGAAACATTGTGCTTCGTAATAATTTGAGAAATCTTGTGAGTAGTACCTTGAATAGAGGGAAGTTGAACACTAAAAACCAATTCACCTCAATATTTCCTAATCCTTGGACCTTTACTAGCTTTTAGAAAAACCTTGATACCTATATGTACACTATTTATATAAATATGTGTCAATATAACATATAATATAACATATAGTAGCACAACCACATTTATATTAATATAAATATGGTTGATAAATGCATATAGGAATTTAATATAATACAATAATATTAGATATTATTATTATTATATAATTAGATTTATATTATTATATATTATCAATAAGAAGTTTCCACTAATCTTAGAATTAATATAGGACAAAAAGGAAAATAATGAATATAAAATAAACCATAAAATAAAGTAAAAATATTAATACAATAAAAATATAACCGAAAAGAAATAGAAATAGAAATAGAAATCTATTAATAAAATAAATTAAACCATATCATTAATACAATACTAATGATAAAAAGAAAAAAGTATGAAATGCTATTAATTGAAACTATTAATAATAATACTATTTGTTTATATGGAAAATATTTGTATTCACAATATTATTAATATCATAAAAAATATTAATAGTTAAAAAAAACAATGTAAATAGTCCTTTTTTTTTTTTTTATTATAAAATTACAGGAAAATAATTTATAAGAAATTAATATAAATACAAATATTGAAGAGTATGTAAAAGGATAGGAAAAGTAGAGGCGTTGAAGAGAACATAAATTTCCACATTATCAACAACCATTATGAATTTCTAAAAAGCATTACGACAGTTAAGAAAAGAGTATTATGGCAATATTGGTCGCAATGCGAAAAACAAATAACAAGGAATTTCAAATATTACAGGACCGATGACAAGAATGCAAATTTTAATAACATTGAAACAAATAAGAAAACATATTTTCAATGAGGTATATTTTATAAATAACAATAACAACACATTCCATCAAAAAATCTTAGTTTCAACACTCGACCACAACATAATTAATTGATACCAGCCTCTTCCAAAAACAAACCAGAGTGGTGGCAGAAGGATCATCAACTTAAATCAATAGGATGAGGATCACGATACTTCACCCTTTCAAGCCAATCACTTCTCGTTTTCCTCCCTCATTCTCTTTTATGCAAATGATTTAAAGATTCAACATCTGATTTCATTAGACTCACTACTACACCAAGGGCGCTTATAAGACATCTTTTTAAGATAAAAGCAATCTTTTGTCTTAAGAAAATTACTTCTTATTTTAGTTATTTTACATTAAAATTTAATATCAATTGAATTGTCTTAAATATAAACTTTAAGACACAAACAGTTTGAGCCAAAATTATTTTAAGACAAAAATAGTTTAAGACAAAAATATTTTAAGACAAAAATAGTTTGAGACAAAAATATTTTAAGACAAAAATAATTTAAGAAAAAATTATTTTAAGACAAAACTTTATATTTAAGACAATGGTCACTTTAGATGAAACCTATTTAAGACAATTAACAATTAAGACACAAACATATCAATTTAGGACAATATTATCTAACAACTGCAAAATTGACTCTAACAGTGCCCCCTAAGTTGGCCAGCTTGCAAGAAACTATTGCCTTGCACCTATACCAAGGTTGTTATTTTACTTACCATTCACATTATCTTATATAAAGACAATGATTTGTTGGGATCTTTGTATTTTGGGGGTAGTCGACTAGAAAAATGTGACAACGTTTAGTGACAAGATTTATCAGACATCAATTCCTGTTCTGTCCCTTTCATATCTACTGATATGATTAGAGACACCTTGTCTATCACTGCATTTGGCATTGCTCCATCAAGGGGGATTTTAAGACAATTTTTGAAGAGAAAAGAAATATTTTGTCTTCAAATTTTCAATATGAGGCACTAGTAAAAAATGGTAAAGGTAAAGGATTATGGATCCAAATTTACGTTGTTGATGGGTTCTTCAAGAAGTGGAGTGTGGAGGTCGATAAAAATTAATGGGATTTAGGGCGATGGAGGCCGACAACAGAGGTGTGCTTCATGAGAGCAGCAATGGATGAAATTTTGTTGAACGTGGATAAGCAATATCATAGTTGGAGTACTTTTCGGGCTCTCCACCAATTTTGTTTTAATATGTGTTTTTTGACTGTTTCATTTATTTTGAATGCTACTTCTATATGTTGGTTTCTATTATCAGCACACTATTGTGTTGGAACTCTTGACTATCATCAACAACATGGATTAGATTCACTTGAAGGATTGTTGAAAAATGTAGCAATAAATTCTTAATTTGATTTTTCCTTCATTAAATTGAGAAAAATGAAATTCCACATCAACATACAACTTGGATGCAATTAACTTGTGTGACATGCCTTGTGTCACCAAGTTTACTAAGTAAATTTGAGTTAGAGGATTCAAAGTTTCGTAAAGCATTTGTGATTGCTAATTTGTATTAATCAAGGTCAGTTATCTCAAGTTGTATTCAAGTAAACTAGTTCTAATTATTGGAGGAACTAGTGGAAGGTCAGTTGTGCAGTGGGACTTCAGTCAAACTCAATGATCATCTAGTTAACTAATCAATCATCCCAAAATAGCTAGTGCTTGCAAAGAATTCAAGTTCCACAGCTATGGTCGAGATTCAAAGGTAGTGTAACATCAGTTGTAGACTAATCTTGAGTGTACAAGTGTTGCATGCAATCAGATGATCACCCTTGGGAATTGCACAATCCATTTTGGAAAATTTCCTAAATAATAGGTGAATAATTTATCGAGGAATTGTGCAAGGAAATAGGGGATCAAGAAGAGGCATAAATTGACTATGTTTCGCTCAAATATTATCAATGAGTAGAGATAAGTTATTCACTTGCAGGTTGTGGTAGGTGAGCAAAGAAATTGTAATACATCTATGTTCATCATCTTAATGCAAGCATACATTGGAGTTTTTACCATATTTCTTTCCCAAAGAAAGATATTTTGTGCATGTGTGTTATTCCTTATTGCATGTGTGAAATTTTTGTTCTAAGCTGGGAATTAACTTACATAATGTAGTAGACTAGTTTTTTGTCTTGTAATTTTGATTAAAACTTCATGAGCAGTTGGAAATCTACACCATAATTTCTACATGGTATTTGAGCAAGATTCACATTAGAGCAGGAATTCCAAAGTTGTTTCTAAGGAGGTTCAAATTTGCAGTTCAGTGTAGCAGGATCTCTTCATAGCTGAGAAGATGACTTTCAATGGGTTGATGCTAGAGCATGCCTTTGAATGGAACTATAATTTCATCGTATGGAAACATCACATGGAGGATGTATTTGATGGAAATGGATTTGTAGAATACATCAAGGGAGATGTTGCAAAACTAGTCAAATATGATGTCGAAAACTTTGTTCAGTGGAAGAAGGATGTAACCAAGGGGAGGAGAATAATATTGAAGGGAGTAGGAGACCACATTGTCACTAATCTCCATGGGAAAGAAAATACTCATGCAATTTGGTAGACACTGACAAATCTATTCCAGAATAGTAGTGACCATAGGAAGTCCGAGCTCAAGGATAAATTTTGAAATATCAAGATGTAGAAGAATGAAATTATCCCGCAATATCTGAGTAGGTTCACACAAGCTCGTTATGAGCTTCAAATAGTTGGTGTTATTATTTGAAAGAATGACTTGTTAAGCCTAGCCCTTCTGGGCCTTCCCAAGAGTTAGCATGACTATCAAGATTCAGTGAATGGAAGGGAGAAACTATTGAAGTGGGAGCACTTATGGTATGATTTGGCACACGAGGAAATAAGGTGGAATACCATATACGGGACCTCATCGAAGGGCAAGGATAAATAAAACTTTGGATTGGTTTGAAAGGGAAAGAAGGGAAAAGGGAATAAATTACAAACCAAACTAGAATCTAGTCAAGGGGGAAGAAGAAAGATCTATCAAAAATTAAATGCTTCCATTGTCATGAATGCAGATACTATGCCATGAAGTGTCCACACAAGAATTCAAGCAAAACTACCTTAGGAGGAAGATCATCTTAAACCTTGGTTTCATAGTTCGAGATTGACTTTAACCTTATCATATGCATTTCTAGCACAATGATGGGGAGCATGTGGTACTTGGACTCAAGCGCATTGTTCCACATGACAAGGTGTAGCTAATTTTTCAGTGACTTGGAGGAGAAATATCTCTAGATGCACATTAAGCTAGGGTTAGAAAAAAGGTAAAATGTGACTGGTATTGGTACAGTCAACTTTTAGAGGGAGTTCGGCTCCCCTCTCAGGGTCAAAGATGTCATGTTTATTCTACGCCTAAAGAAAATTCTCATCTTTGTTGCAATTTTGGAAGACCATGGTTGTGAAGTGATATTCATAAAAGGAAAAGTATTCCTAAGACACATAGCCATGGGACAGGTGAAGCAGATTGGGGTTCATGTGAAGAACCTATATAAGCTAGATGTGGAAGACTGTGTTTCATTAAGCACTAAGGCAGAGAAAGTGCAGGTCGTGATGTCGATGAACTTTGGCACAAAATACTTGGTCATTTTCATCATGGTATCTCGAATATTATATAGAAAATAACTACTGGCCTCCCTAAAGGAGCACTTAAGGAGTAGGATGTATGCAAAGGATGTAGATTTCGGAAGTACATAAAATCCACGTTCCATTATCGCGACAAAAAAGCACATGGAGTCCTAGAAAGGATCCACTATCATGTTTATGGACCTTTCTCGACAACCTCCATTCTCAAACAAAAATATTTTGTCATTTTTATTGATGACTTCTCACGAAATTGTTGGATCTTCTTCATGTGGAAGAAAGATGAGACATTCTCCAAGTTCATAGAATTCAAGGCATTGGTTGAAAAATAAGCTTGCAAGGAGGTGAAGGCTCTGTTGTAGCAGTTGTAACACACTACAAAATGTTGGCTTGCACTTAAATTTCAGAACCTACTATGGATATTGTGATCGATTTTTTGTTAGTCACTTATTGGTAAGTTGATGATCTCAATCTCCCCTTTTTGATATGAAGAGTCATTCATGCATTTATATTAAAATAGAATGTGTCATCTTTGGGCATGGGGGTTATCGCTTGTCATTCAGAGGGAGGTTTGTTTTGCTTCAAGGGGAAATATTTATGAGAATTGGTTGTCCTCACCACATAGTCATGTTTTACACTCATTTCACACACTCTTACACAAGTGTCGCCTTTATCCTGCCAAAGTCTCTCATCAGAGCCACACTTGCCGTAAGCTTCCACAAAGGTTGTTGCATTAAACGAACTATGTGTTATATGTTATGGATGGTCTATGTTGTATCACTGAGTTTTAAAGTGTGTGATCGTAGTCAAGTTTTATCACCATTCACATTAGTTCCATTGATTGCACACTTAGCCAAATTTCGGAGTTTCCTTAACAACCTAGCCTCATCCAACTTTCCTGAACAACACATTTCACATATGTAACCCTCAAGATTTTCCATTGCCTATTGAAACTATGCAATGCGAAGAAATCCCAACCTCCCTTAGCATTCAAAACTATGGAGTGGTTTCCTACAATCTGTTTCCCTCAGCCGAAACCCACTGTCTACAAAAACTATGCAGTTTTGTCCCTTGACTATCCAATCTTCCTTGCATACTGAAACTACTTAGATGTGTCCTCCAAGGGCCTCATATTATAGCAATGCCTTGCATCCTAAAACTCTGTAAATGTGTCCTTCTAGGGCCTCATCTCGCAATAGTCATTGCCCAACGAAACTACATAATTATGTCTCTTAGGGGCCACGAAGAAGGATGACATGATAGATGACTCTCAAGGAGAGGAGAAGAAAAATAAGCAGACCAAGGAACCCAAGGTCTGATAGAATATTAGTACCACATTAATACTCCATATGATGCAGAACCCTTTGGAGTCTAGGTGTGAAAAACAAAGCATATCTTTTGAAATACACCTCTTAGTGTAGCTTAAAATATTGCTTATCATTGGTCTATCATTCTGTCTTCAATGACATGCATGGTTGCAAGAACTAAAAATCATTCCTTGTGTTTCCTCTACGTGTCTTGCTCCTTTTTACTTATTTATTACATAGCTTAGAAGACGAAGAGTATTACCACTTGTTTATTTAAGCTACGGAGGTTGTGACCAACATGATCTTATGACTAACTAGGCACAATGCAAGGCATCCTAAGTGGGATGAAATATATTTGATGATATGTATATAGTCAATACACTCCTTTGCATTACTCCTTTGCATTAATCCTTGTTTTGTATCTTGCATGTACCCTCACTGATTGTCAGATTTGGCTACCTGCTGCCAGTAGTCTCTTATCTCTTTCTTGACAAAGCAGGGGAAGGAATTTGCTTCAACTTGATTTATTCAAGGATCTTCATAGAAAGTATAGAGCTAAGAGAAGGATATGTGGAATCTCACTATCAAACTCCTGAAAATATTTTTCATGTTTGAATCTACCCAAATGATTAAGTTGCCACTCAACAACATTGTCAATCTTGGAAGACTCAAGAAAGATCACATCTCTAGATATTATAAAATTCTTATTTACTTCATCATAGAGATGGTATTCTTTGGAGGTATGAGTTCCCAAAGAAGATACATTTGTGACTTCTTACACTGAGTTGTTTTATTTGTTCCTTAGGTATGAAGGCATAATAGGAGGAACCAAAAACCCTGAGATGCCCCACTGAAGGAATGTGTCCATGCCACGTTTCATAGGGAGCCTTGTTTCTGATAGCATGATATGGACACCTATTCTTTATATACACAACACATAGAACCACATCAACCCAAAACCTTATGAGATTAACATGTGAACTATACCAAGTTCATACTGAAAGTAAGACATTCTAGTGAACTATGTGTTGAAAAATGCAGCAAGAAATTCCCAATTTGATTTTTCCTTGATTAAATTGAAAACAATCGAATTTCCACATCAACAGACAACTTTGATGATGTTAACTTGTGTGACATGTCTTGTGTCACCTAGTTTACTCAGTAAATTCGAGTTGGAGGAGTTAGATTTCAGTTATGCATATGCGATTGCTAATTTAGAATAATAAAGGTCAATTATCCTAGGTTGTTGTTAGTTAAACTAGTTCTAACTTTTGGATGAACTAACGGAAGGTCGTTTAAGTAGTGGGAATTCATTTGAGCTCAATGGTCAAACAATTAACTGGTCAATCAACCCAAAATAGTTAGGGCATGCAGATAAGTCGAGTTGCCTAATATTAGTGGAGATTACAAGGCATTTTTAATTTCTTGTGGCTCACACAGTTGCAAGAACTTACTATAACCATAGTAGAGTAGGTAGCTTGAGTAGGAGCTTCTTTTGAAATTGGAGAGGGAATGATTCTTGGTAGCATTAGTAGCCTACCAACGATTTGTTTTGGACCACACTTCAATGTTTTGGGTAGGATTTTTGAGGGTGGACAATTTTTTTTTTTATGATTTTTGGTCATGCATGTCCTCACTAACTATATTGGAAGGTTTGTAATAGTTCCTTGCATGCACATCCTCACTAAATATGTTTTGGGATGTTTGTACTAGTTCCTTGCAAATTTCTGTTTGTCAACGCTTAACTACTTATGATCTTAGGTGCTCACAATAGTGCAATGGTTTATGGTACTCTCCAAATCACCATTCCTGAAAGGATCCAGCAAAACGACTTCAGAGGAAGATAAGAAGGGAACACTATTATTGGAACTAGCATAGAACTAGTGGAATTGGTTGGTCCCAATTGTTTTAGATTTGTATTAGTCTAATTTGGTGGTTCAGATTGGCTAAGGTTGGTCTTGTATCAAACTGACATTAAAACACCAAAGTGACTAGTTCTTGACTAAACTAACCAATTCTGAAGAATGTAGTTCAACATAGCTAATGACCACCAAATATTAATTTTTTAATAAAAAATACTTAAAAGGAAAAAAATTATCTTAATCCTAGGGCCCTACAAAATCTAACCATAGTAATTAATGCTAATACTTAAGTTTTAGGAGGAGAAAGGCTTATAGGAGTCAATTTCTTGACATGAGAGTATTCTAGATAGAAGGATAAAATGTTGTAGCTAGTTTTCCAAATCTTAGGAGAGACATCATCCAAAGTGAGGGAATTTTTTGTTCTTATTATTCCCCATATGATGAACAAATCTAATGTTTGGTATTGTGGATGGTCCACATGCTAACAACAAAGGCAATAGAGGATGTCATAGTGGTCCCAGATTGCAAAGGGGTTTGTCATTTTTATCATATTTTTCCAGACAGAGGAGGTGAAAGGACATTGGATAAAGAGATGATTGATGTCCTCTCCTATAGATCTATAGGGGCAACATCTTCCTATTCTATGCCACTACATAAGATAAACATTTTATTTTGAGTGGGAAATTCCATTTCCAACTTCGAACCAATGAAGGGAGCCTGTGAGGCTGGTGGATTATCTCATATGTGTCAGATGTTGTGACCTGGTCTTGATGTGATCCACCACACCAAGTGAATCAGTCGTTTTTGTTGGATAGTACAATCGTTCATAGTTTTAGATCAATGATATATGAATTCCATTCCTTGATTAGATAAGAAAGGATTTCCATCTCTTCATCAAGAGATATTTTTGTCTGCAATGTCCTGTATCATAGATACACCATTGTTATGAAAAAAATTTATAAGTCGAACGGATAATAGGTGTGGAGCTATTAGGCCAAGTAGGGGATCCAAGTCGATTTTTGCAATGGAACCTTTTCCAACATCCTATTTTAAGTTACTAAATAGTCAGTGCTTGATGTGGAGAAAGTTACAACATGAGGACGAGCAGTAATGTGGATTTGGTGGACGAGCTTGAATCCAATCAATGAAATTTATGTTTTTGAGATATTTGATATTGAAAATTTGGTTCCAGAGTCTTCCCTTTGAGACAACTCTCCAATTTTTTTTAATAGGAATTCCAAGTTGGAGGAATGAGTCTCTAATAGTACCCATCCTCCCTGATTGGCCAAACAATTGATGATGTCCAAGCTAACTAGATGGAATTTGCGAGTTTATTGAGTTCTAGCCAATATGAACATGGTGATTATGGCATTAAGCTTACGCTTAACTCCTTGAGGTATCTGAAGATGTGAATCCAGTGTATAAGGATGCTATGCAGAACAAATTTGAGATGAATAAGTCACACCCTAGGGATATCTAGCGATGTGACCACTTATAGATTCACTTTATAATTTTTTCTATACGCCAGTCCCAGTATTTGTTTCTATATCCATTAGGCTTTAGAAAGAAGCCCAAGTAAGTGAATCCATCATCCAATTGTGAGGATTTTAACCCAAATATGTTTGCAATATCCATTATCCCCATGGTTTATGGAGCACTTGAAATCAAAATAAACTTCGATTTGTTCACAAGAAGGCCTAATGCGTTATCAAAATTTAATATTATAGTGAAGGTCACCTGCCATTCAGAAGAGTTAGATTTCCTATTGGGAGAAGTTCATCCAAAAACATAAAATGTGAAAGGAATACCCTATTTCCAATTTTGAAACTAGTAATATGACCTTGCCCATGATCATTTCTTAGTTTTCTAGACAGTCCATCGATGATGATGAGAAACAAAAGAGGATGCAAAGTGAAGCCTTGCCTAAGTCCTATGGAGATTTGTAAGAATTCAGTTGGAGAGTCATTAATCAGGATATCTAAGGAGGAAATATTAATTCAAGATTTAATCCAATTTATCATTAAGGCACCTAGTCTTATTTTATGAACAATCATCCACACGAGTTCCCAATAAACATAGTAAAAAGCCTTGGTGAGATAATTTTTCATGACACAAACATCTAGGTTATAGGTCTTGATTGAATGTATGCATTCCTGGGTGGATTCAAAAACATCATGGATCTACTAGTTCTCCAAGAAGCCAAACTATTCAACTGAAATGTGTTTGGGAAAAAATGTTGTAAGCCTATTTGCAAGTGTTTTGGAGATCAATTTGTAAATGGTGTTGCATAGAGAAATAGGGACATAATTGGAGAAGGAGGCTTGTTTGGTTACCTTAGGAATAAGGGTTGTGGAAGTGACGCTTGTGGCGCCTGAGACCCAAACAAGACTAGGAGATTCCTCCACGATCTCAGTAAGTTCAATAGTCATAATCTCTTGGAAATGGATGAAAATATCTATTGTCTAGTAGTTTCATCCATGGCTTTTTCAATGTGCCATTTCCTCTAAGACTGCGAGGAATTCTTCTTGTGTGATTGGGCATTCCATATACATGGAGTCTTCCATGTTGGGTGGGAAGGTGAAAAGCTCACATATTTCATCCTATTTATTGAAAGATGCTTTTCCCTGGGAGCAGAAATTGTTGTTGAAATGTCTCTGTGCCTCCCTTTCAATTTGCTGTTGTGTGGTGAGCTTTTCCCTTGATTCTAAAATGATGTTCCATATATAGTTTTTTTGTGTCATCTTGACCTATTGCTGGAAACATTTGATGTTCTTATCACCCTCCTTGACCCACATAAGACAATTTTTTTTGTTGTAGTTATTCTTATTGTATCTTCAATATCTACGTCTTCAGATTTCCAAATGAAGGATCTCCTGTTTTTTGTGCTTAGAGAAAAATGCAGGGTCAGTTGGGTCCTCTAGTCTCTTGATATCTTTCTCAATCCGTAGTATTTCTCTATTTAGGTCCCTTTTATTCTTTTTGACCCATCTTCAAATCTTCAGTCTGTTGGCAGTTGATATATTTACATAGAATATATCCAGTCGTTTTGCTATACGTTGTGGGCATCATCGCTGATTTTTCCATGTTGGTCCAATTGGATTTGGTTTGATGTCTCGAAGGATTTTTTAATTGAATAGATCCGTGAAATATTATCCCAACTTTTTAGACCTATAGTGGGAGCCCAAAATCTCAGATGTGTTTGTAGATAAATTAAAATCCCCTACCATTATTAGTGCTTCAAGCTCTAGGAAACCAAATTGTGTTGGATTTGACCAATACTCATTTTTATTTGTATATGGAGCATAGAAATTAATTATTGATAGTTTAGCTTTGAATCCCCTATATCCTCCCATGATTATTAAATCCAAAAATGTGCTTAAGGCTTTGAAATTATAATTTGTTGGATTCCACATTATCGCTAGACCCTCGGATAGACCAAAGGCACTAACAATGCATACCTTTCAGTTTTGATAGATATTAAAAAGGTAGCCTCACGTCTTTTCTTTGGTGGTCATAGTTTCTTGAATGAGCTCAATTTCAGGATTACGAAATAAAATTAGACTTTTCAGGGACTGTCATTTTTGGGCCAATCCAGAACTCCTTACATTTAGAAAAATTATGGACATTATGGAAGGTATAGCTCAAGAAGCTCTATTATAAGGACCCAATCTTTCAGAGGAATTTCTTCATTGAGTCTATTCCAAGAGGATATGGGGGTGATTGGAAGTGGAGGGATGATTGGTATATTTTGGAATTTATGCAATATATTGGATGGGGAGATGGTGTAGTTTTATATTTTTTTTTTGTTTTGGTCCATTCCTCTGGTGGCTAGTCACATTTCCTAAGTTAGCAGGGTGAGGAGGGATGTCTTCTATATCAAAAAATATATATTTTTAATGGTCATGGGTTCCACCGTAAATTTTGACTCCCTAGCAAGCACTTTGAGTTCCAATTCCTCTAAAAATGGAGTGGAAGAGCATCTAGATGGAGCCCTAAATTTGACTAGGGAGGAGAAAAAATGGTAAACAAGAATTTGTGACTCTATTGGAGGGACATGATCATTTCCCTTCCATGATTTACAAGAGGATTTAGGTTTGTTGGAGAGTAGTGCAAACAAGGGAATATGTTTTATGGATGAGGAATATTTAATGGTCGGGTTAAGACGAAGTTTTATGTGTTTGTTGTGTCTGCTATTCGAATTTTAGCTAGGGATAGGAAAATTTGGACAAAGAATTTTGAGGACATACTTATTGGTTGCTAGCTGTGTGGAGCATTTTTTTGATGGATGGGGCAATAGAGTAATAGAGATGTTTCTCAGAGGAGGGGATTTTGAGTTGGTAAAGGCATTTGATTTCGAGTTTGCTGAGGGGAGAGTATCCGACTTATCATGTACAAAGGTGGAATGAGCCAGAAAATTAGTATGTCTCTCAGCATCTTTGGAGGAGTTCCCACGAGCATGTCTGTTAGGGAAAGCTTGCATCAAGTGTCTCATGGCATGAAATCTCAGACAATGGAACAGAATTGATGTGTAGTCAACATTTTTATTGCATAAACATGGACCCCAATATAGGTCAATTTATGAAAAAATTCCACCTGATAGAGATCATTCAATCAATACCCATGCAATTTTTTATCATCTCTTCAAAGATTCGTTCAACAAGGTATTATAAATTTCCAATTGTGTTCCAATTTATGTAGTATCCTTTCGGGTCCCAGGTTCTTATGGGAGCCCCAGAAGTTTGGTTCGAAGAATATTCCTACAATGATTGTCTATTATAGGGTCAAAATCAAAGGTCCACCTCTAAAGAGGCGTGTATCTAGAAATTTGAACCCATGGCCTATCAGCAATAAGGTTCACATCCTCTGTAGTGAGAAAATGAAAAGCAAACTAGCCATTTTGGAGAGCATTGATTCTCAGCTGGTATTTGGGAAGAGCCTAACACCATGTTTCAACCCATTTCTTTATTTATGCACCATTCATGCAAAAAAAAAACCCGTCGGCCAACCAGGGCTTGATGTTTTAGTTTTATTGATTCTTCCCAGTGTCCCTCTACTTCTATTACCAGTCCAATTGTGTTGAGGTCAACCTTGATTGGTTTATGTAGATGGTAATGTTGATTTCTTCCTGTAGAATTCAGGTTGTCAAGTTATGGATTTTCTACTTGTCTACATCCTTTTAACACATGTATTTCTCTTCTTCCTCGACTGCAAATTCAATCAGCAATGTCTCATCAAGAGGGGAATAAAACACCAAATTTTCCATTTTTTAGTCAATGCTTTCACCACCAATCCCAATTGCACATTCCTCCATGTCGTTATGTCTTTGTCTAAACATTCATCGCCAATCATGTGAGTTTTTTCCTCCACATCACGAAGTAAACAATCCAGGTTGGTCATGGGATAGGTCAAGGATCAAGTTATGTGGCACACCAATACAATGAAGAAATAAGATAGATCGCCAGCCAGCATGTCGAGTATCTCCATTCATGGTCCACTATGTAGGTTGTTAAAGGGTTGATTACAATTGATTAAGGGATATTTGCAAGATCCAGAACAAGTAGTGAGATATTGGAATTTTTTCCAAACTTAAATTGGTTGATCCTAAGAAAGTGTTCAAGGTCCCACCATAATATTAGTTAATTGGTTGGAATTATTCTTTAGGTAGTCTTGTAATTAAGATGACAAGAGTTTGGAGCTTCCTTTTGATGGTGGGGTGGATATTTGGAGCTGTTGATCAAATACTAAATTTTATTTTATAGGTGAATTAGGTACACCAACTACCCACTTAAAACTTTAATGCCTGAAATTTAAGTTTTGGGGAAAACTAGTGTGGATTAGCTGTGGCATCAACACTTGTTCAAGTCTCCTTTCTGTGAGGAAGGAAAATTTTTAGTGTTCCTCAAATTGACTCTGTTTTTTAACTTGTTAATCCCCTTCCATTAAATTTTATGCACAATAGGAGCATATGTGGCACAATTTCAAGCTAATCTAGAGGTAACAATATCTACAATTCCATCCGAATTTTTCTCTTATGTATTCTTCATGTTTGTGAAGAAGCTCCTCTCCCCAAGTGTAGAACATTATTTATGAGTAGAGATCCAAATTTTTGAGTGCTAATTTCCTATTCCATTGCAATTTTATTTGCAAAAAAATCAATATTTCCATATTTGCCTAAAAAATGTTTCTTTATGTTCTTGTTAATGTTGTTAAAATAAATTGGTACTTCCCTGGATTTATTATTTCTCTAATCATGAGATATAAGATGTGATAGGCAACAAATATTAACAATACAAGTAATAAAATTTCAATAATTTCATTCTTATCCATTTAAATTATTGGTTTCATACCTTATGTCTAGTGGGGGACGTCTTGGATGCTATGCAGTAAAAACTTTGATTGTGTTGTCAAATCTAGAGAAAACTTGTTTTGGTGCACCAGTTACATTGTCTCATACTCCCCCTTCACTTATTCTACTGCATATTGAATCGACACCATCCTTACCATCTTCTCCTTCCGGTGTCCCTATTTTCCCTCCATGCTTAGTCATACTACAACACCATCTTTACCCTTATTCTCTATCTACATACGTACACCAAGTTTTGACTGGATTCCACTTTTACCATATGTAGACTTGATTACTTGACTTGATTGTTGATATGTGCATACTTTCTCCTCAATTTTTGCCTACCCAACCATTATTCTTATGCTTCCTTGTTATAATTTTTAGTTTTTGAAACACCCAATTGAAAAAGACAAATAAATTTGCAAAACGTGGGGTTGAACAAATTAACCAAGTCTCAAAGAGCTTAGAACTTGATAAAAGTCCCCCCAATTTCGGGACCCAAATATGAAAATATCATTATTGTTATATGTTCCAGGATTTGCATTTCAATTTTGTCTGCCAAGTTTTGCATTGCAAGATTTTCATTTCAAGTTTGTTTGCCAAGTTTTTTTAAAAAATAAATCGACTTTGTCCACCAAGTTCTGCGTTCCAGGATTTTCATTTCAAGTTCTGTGTTCTAGCATTGTCTCATACTCCCCTTTCCCCTATTTTACTACATCCTAAATTGTCACCATATTTAATAGCTTCTCCTTTTAGTGTTATTGTTTCACCTCAATTTTTAGTCATCCCGGAGTGTCATCTTTACGCTTATTCTTTGTTTGCATACCTACACCATTTTTTAATCAGATTCCATTTTGACCAAATGTAGACCTAATTACTTGACTTGATTGTTGATATGTGCATTCTTTCTCCTCACTGTTTGCCTACCCAACCATTATTCTCATGAATCCCTGTTACAATTTTGAATTTTTCAAACACCCAATTGAAAAACATAGAAATACATTTGCAAAGCGTGGGGTGGAACAAATTAACGAAGTCTCAAAGATCTTAGAACCTGATAAAACCCTGCCCAATTTCAGCACCTAAATGTGAAAATATTCTTATCATTTTATGTTCTAGGGTTCGCATTTCAAGTTTGTCTGCCAAGTTTTTCTATAAGAAAATTCAACTTTGTCCACCAACTTCTGAATTCCAGGCTTTGCATTTCAAGTTTGTCCACCAAGTTCTGCATTGCAAGCTTTGCATTGCAAGTTTTTTTGGCAACTTTTTCTAAAAATAAATTTGACTTTGTCCGCCAAGTTCTGCATTCAAGTATTTTCATTTCAAGTTTGTCAGCCAAGCTTTTCTAAAAAAATTCAACATTGTCCACCAAGTTTCTCTAAAAAAAAATTGAGAGTTTGTCAGCCAGGTTTTTGTAATTGGTTTTTTGTTGTTTATATGTTAATTTTTATTTATTGAAATGGACAATTAATTTTTAATTTTCATTTTTCAAAGTTGAATAATATTATTAAGATGTATTTTTAGGTGACATAAAATTTTTAAGGTGTAATATATAGACGTAAGTGTTAGGTAAACAAAAAGGAAAAAAGTGGACATAAACATAAAATTTATTCTAATTAGAAAATAGATATGGATATACACTGAATAAGCTTAAAGTAATGGAATTCTTATTATGTATATGAAATTATGAGGGTTCATCGTAAAGGTGTTAGGTGTCAACATAATACTCATAAATTTAAATGAAAAATGTGATTACTATTCCAATTACATCATGAAGAAATATGTCAAGATGAAGAGGAATTAATGTTAAATTGTATTCATTTTTGTGGGGAAAAAATATTGTGTTCAAATGAGGTACATTATGGAACACTTCTTCCGGGAGGTTTTCTTCATAATGTATTTGACCAAGTTGTAGGTCCTCTCATATTTTGAATAACTTTTCACCCTTTGAATTTAATTTAGTTTGAATGTGATAAAAGATATAACCATGAAGACTGTAATAGGCTCTATAGCTCTAATCATTCACTAATACAATAAAAAAGTGTTTAAGGAAGTCTAACATTTCAACGAATCTATAACAAACTTTAAATCCCCTAACACATGTAATGTTAGATTGTTGTTGTGATGATTACATTGAATAAGATAAACACCTAATTTTTGTTATTGTAGTACTTATTAGGTAGTCATATTTTTGTTTCTAGACTAAATTAGTCATTCACGTTAGTCATTTTTACTTGTATTACTTATTAGCTAGCCGTATGTTTTAATATGAGACTAAATTAGTCATTAATGTAAGTCATTTTTAGTTTATTCACTTAAAATTGCTCATTTTTGGGAGTATATCACTTGGAAAAGTTGTGGTGACTAATGTTTAAGTCACCCAATCACTAATTTTTCATTTTCTGTTAGTGCCACAATTGACAATCACCTAATTCCTTGTCCTCAACCATGTGCATATACATATAGTATGCATCACACACTTCATACAACCCCATGCAATACATGCATCTACACCAATACCATATGTACCACATGTACATAGTACCATTTCCACCTACACAACGTGTGCACAACATCACATGTACACGACACCACCTACACAACGTGTACACAACACCACATGTGCACAACACCACATGTACACTACACCACTATACAACGTGTACACAATACCACATGTACACAGTACCACATGCACAACATGTACACGAAAGTACATGTACACAACATCACATACATGACATGTAGACAACAACACATGCACACATCACCACTTGTACAACACATACACAGCACCATATGCACGCATTACCACTCATACAATTATGCACACAACATGAGACGTACATAGCACCACATGTATAACATGCACACAACACCACATGTGCATAGCACTCCATATCCAACACGTACATAGCATCATCTGTACACAGTACCACATATCCAACATGTGCAGAACACCATATGCACACAACACCGCATATCCACCATATACATAACACCATATATACCCAACATTCCATATGCAATATTTTCACAACACTATTTGTACCATCATGTACATAACATTACATAAACAACATGTACACACACTATGTATACACAACATTGCATGTGTGTAACATCATAGATGCAACATGTAAAACATATACAACATATTCACAACAATAGTACCTCACATCCAAAGGTACGTTGTCTCTACCAAGAAACCTTGCTTCCAATTTCTTATCTATGCTTGTACTAACATGCCGCAAACCACACTTCTTCATTTCACTGATGTATCTCTCATCGTTTCCTGTCAAAACATAACATATACATAATAAAATAATATAATATAAATTGATATTCACATGATATTCACCTCATATATTTTTGTGGCTACTCTTCCCACTTGATTACTCATGAACCAAGAATCTCTTCATGCCATTTGCCTTCATAAGTAATCATTTTGCAAACAAGAATGATTCTTTATGATCTATCAGACAATGATATAGATACATGGATACATAGATACATATGCGTAAATGTTGGCATAAACAATCATGATCATATCAAATAATGATATGAATACACACATATATATATGCACATAAATGTGAGCGTTAATAATCATGATCCATGACGACTCTGTTAAACATGACCTAGATACACATCTCTCTCTCTCTCTCTCTCTCTCTCTCTCTCTCTCTATAT
>APFE030464331.1:93777-120360 GCA_000404065.3 Pinus taeda | reverse complement strand
ACGAAGTGTTAAAGTAAGAATTCATGACTGTCATGCTCTGCTTTTAAGTTTGTTTAATTTCAATGTTTTCTACTGTTTAAGGAGGATTCAAAGTTATTGTTTGCCCTCCTTAGATCCTCACCTGTCTTTCTCCTCCATTCACCTCAGCTTAAGGCATCAATACTGTCTCCTATCTCGCCCCAAAGAACCCCCTGCAGAAACTGTGTCAAATCCCCGCACCCAAAATTGCCATCCCCTCAATTTGCCACCAAAAAACCCTAAAAACCCCAAATCAACCCTTGTGATCAGTTTACTAGCATAAAATCAGTGTTACCCTATTGGTCATCTCATCCATTGAATATTTTACTGAGATTGACCGGAGAGAGCCTTCTCCTGCCCCGTAGGGCTAGCTACGAGGCTAAATGGTTTGATGTTGCCTTGAGGTTTGCCTTTTTCAGCCTGAGGTGAAATTTCAAGCGCTAATAGGTACCATCATCGATGAAGGGGCTTCTGTGAGTATCATTTCCTCAACTGCTTGGAAAGCGCTTGGTTCGCCATCACTTTTCCCTGAAATGAGAAATCTAAAAGGCTTCGACAAAGGAACCAGTCGACCTTTAGGGATCCTTCCAAATGTGCCCATTACTTTGAGAAGGAAAACCGTTCACATGAACATGATGGTAGTTCAAGGACCCTTAGATTATAATCTAGTCCTTGGACACGACTATATTTATTGCATGGGAGCCATCGTCTCCTCACTCTTTAGAGTAATGTGTTTTCCGCACGAAGGCAGAATGGTCAAGCTCGTAGACCAAATGTCATTCCTTGGTTTAGACATAACAAATAGTCAAATGCCATCCCTAAATGGTCTTTTCAAGCAAGGAATGTCTCATCGATCTCCAGTCCATCCACATGATGAGCGTGAGTGATTCAGGAGGATGTGACTGAAACCCAGGGGGCATGCACCCTGGTCTGTTTCGATAGGGAAACCTTGGGTATAGAGTGGGTTTCCGCGAGGGATATATGACTAGTCTGATGAACCCCTCCTTACAGGAAAATGGGATTAGGCTGGAATAAGATACCTTCGTTAAGGTTATGCTGAGTGGCATGCGGTTGCACCACTCCCCTTTGTCTATTTTGGTAGACATCGCCAAGGAAGCTTTATGTCTGCTACGCAGATGGAACTTTCATGGTAACCCGGAAATTTTTCGCTATACCTGGGGGCATGCAAACCTTTCCGCATGCAAGCAAAGAGAAACTATTTTTTTTTTTTAATTTGTAGGACCTCTAACCCTTTAAACCCGTAAGGCTAGTCATTTCCTAACTTGCATAAAGAAAGGATTCGGGGCAAAGCTTTAAATATGTAAGCCCCTTGAAAATAGCATCTTGAATGAGACATTCTTATCATACGACTGGCGAGCAATGTTACCGTAGGGTTCAAGCTTGTTAAAAAATAAACCCCCCATGAGCAGTTTTAGTGCATAGTTCAAGCTCGTTAAAAGATAAACATAAGTCATGAGCAAATGTTTCCCCCAACATTTAAGATCATTAAAAAATGAACCAGTAAATAACCATCTTGAATGCCTTATCGCCAGCTTTTGAGCCTTGGTCATGTTCTCATCATCACCTCCACTCTATTTTTAGACGATCATTCACCCCCATATGATTGTTTACCCCTTCAAGGAACATCTGCGAAGAGTGATTCTATTAGCCATCCTTGTGACACTGCTGTGATTGGAAAATTCCAAATCTTACCTGGAATCAGTTGCTACCTGAAACCATCAATCGTTCCTCGAAAACGAATCTTCCTTAAGCTCTTTTCAACTGACTCATAAAATATGAAAAGATTGCTGAGCGATTGGCCTTTCCAACTTGTTAAAGTCATTGGAAGTGCTATCCCTCCTCTAGATTTTAATATTTTTGGACCTGAGGGATTATTACACAAAAAGATCGGGCACTTGTCTTGTTCGGCTCATTAAAACTATTGAAAATTCATCCCTTTTGTATTATTTTACGCTTTTTCATACTTAAGGGATTATATGACGAAAAAGAATCGTTGGAGTCTCCTTTCCGTTTCTTTCAGAATGTTTAAAATTGAAAGGGACCGAGTTATCTTTGTCGTTAAACTCGTTAAAACCGAATAGCGACAAACTAGTCCAAATGGACGAGAACGAGTTTCACTGTCACTAGGCTCGCTAAAATATAGCGACAGGTTCGCCCAAAGGGTAGATTATAGAAAAGAATATGTTATCCTCCTCAAGCTTGACAGAAATAAAGAGGTAATGGACAGCAATGACTGGGGAAAATTGGGAAGAAAACTTGAAAAAACTTTATTAGTAGCAAGTCACTCTTGAACATGACACTTTCCTTCCGCATCCATGTCGGGCTGTGTTGTTCCATTCATTGGTCATCACCATTGGTTCATCAGACCATCCATCTTTGGGGTTAACGCTACCAATCCATCGTCAGTGTCGCTGATATGTTCAAGAGAAGTCATTTAGAGAATTCACCTGTGTCTCACCCACTGCAATACATTCATGCTCCATTCCTTCATGATCGCCACCCTGAACCCTGTATCGTCAGATTGTTTTCACCTCCAAAATCATTTGCTTCATTCCGTGTCATTGATGTGGGATTTATTAAGGCCCTCTTGCAACGGGTCGCTTCTTGTCGACATTAGCTCATTATCCAAGAAGTTGACTTAGGAACAACCCTTTCAGTACTTTGAAGCTTGCATGCCTCAATGGCAAGTTTCTTACTTTCGGCGACATGTTTACATCAATGGCCTTCGACTGAGAGATTTTACGTGGTGTTTGATGCCAAGTCCTTTTTCACACCACGTGAATTGTACTGTAGTACCTTGAGGGTCATTTTCATTATTGGTGATTCCTCTCGCACCTATTAACAACTTACATCATTGGCTGGTAACCAGGTGATGTCTTTCCATGTTCAACTCCAGAACTTTTTTCACATGGATTGAATTGTACTCTGAGTGAAGATTGAACGAGTTTTGAAGACCCTGGATCTAGTTTCATACATTCGGGCTGCGATATATTCAGGAATATAAAGACATCAAGTGTACATCATTGTCGAACAGATGATCATCCAAATCAAAGGATGATGAGTCCATATCATCAGTCCATCACATAGACGATTGTCTGTCCTATGTACATGAAAATGAATTTATAAAGCTGAGCATGGGAATGCCCGCCTCAGCTAGATCATGAAAAAATGTTGTCAAAATAATGTATTGTATTGTATCTTATTATAGGTCGCCTCCCAGCTCGAAAAAACTTCGGATCCTCATAGTAAAGCATTTCACCCAACATCAGAAAGATTAACGACCTCATGCTTTAGGGGGCATCTGTTATAGAAATTTTTGGGCACTTCAACCCCAATCATAAATGTCCATAAATTGAGGGCTCCTAAGTCCATAAAAGTGTTGCTTCACTTCCTAAAGGAACAAGGTCAGCTGATTACATCATCTCCCAGAAGTTCTCCACTGAAAACTTCTCATAAATGGTTAAAATTGGACCATACTGAAAGCCTAGTGCAAAGGGTGTGATGCATATCACCTTCCCAGCGTACAAGGTGTGATGCATACTGAATTTCTCATCTGTAGGGTGCGATGGTCGGGAATGGACAAATGGCAGGGACAAAATGCGAGGTGGAAGATCATGGAATCTTCGGGAAGCTTCCCCTTTGACACTTGCCTCTCTGTTTTCGACCAGGGATGAGTAAGAGATCATCATTCTCCAAGTGGAAGCAAGAACTATCAGAAAGAGGACACTAGTCAAGATCCTATAAGATGACTCACCTCCCTATAATCATCTATATATGGATCCCTCATCACAGAGATCCGGAGGCTGGAATTTTGTATCTTATAGAGAAGTGTTGTTGGTTTTCTGGTGTAATTTCATAGTGTTGGGTGATCTAAAATTTACTTGAGGTGAAGAAGGGCCTTCTTGCTGGAGGATGATGCTGGGTCAGAACATATGGATGTAATCCTCTTTCTACTTTTCATCTTAATAAAGCTATTCAAGTTTTCCTCCATATTCTTGTATGTTTCATTATATATGCATTTGTATGGTTAACACACATCTGGTCCTGTGTTATTTATGAATATAGATCTTTGTTCTTTGATAGTAGTATGTTGATGTGATTCCGCAGGTGCTCTTTGAAGCTAGGCAGACATAGCAAAAGCGGAAAAGCTCTATTAGGAAGGAGAGGAAATCAAACGCAAGACTAAGGTTGGTCTCCTTTGTTCCACTCCTATCTATTTTCATAAAGGAAAGCGAAAGTAGACTTTACTTGTTTGTTTCTAAGATAGCCGCCAATCTTAGTGGGAATAGCAGCATCCGAGTGGATTAGTACCTTGAGGGTCATTGTCATTATTGGTGATTCCTCTCGCGCCTGTTAACAACTTACATCATTGGCTAGTAATCAGGCGATGTCTTTCCATGTTCGACTCCAGAACATTTTTCACATGGATCGAATTGTACTCCAAGTGAAGATTGAATGAGTTTTGAAGACCCTGGATCTAGTTTCATCCATCTGGGCTGCGATATATTCACGAATATGAAGACATCATTGCCGAAGAGATGATCATCCAAATCAAAGGATGATGAGTCCATATCATTAGTCTGTCAGACAGACGATTGTCTGTCCTATGTACATGAAAATGAATTTATAAAGCTGAGCATGGGAATGCCCACCTCAGCTAGATCATGAAAAGATGTTGTCAAAATAATGTATTGTATTGTATCTTATTACAGGTCGCCTCCCAGCTCAGAAAAACTTCGGATCCTCATAGTAAAGCATTTCACCCGACATCAGAAAGATTAACGACCTCATGCTTTAGGGGCAACTGTTATAGACATTTTTGGGACTCAACCCCAATCATAAATGTCCATAAACTGAGGGCTCCTAAGTCCCTAAAAGTGTTGCTTCACTGCCTAAAGGAAAAAGGTCAACTGATTACATCATCTCCCAGAAGTTCTCCACTGAAAACTGCTCATAAATGGTCAAACTTGGACCATACTGAAAGCCCAGTGCAAAGGGTGCGATGCATATCACCTTCCCAATGTACAAGGTGCGATGCATACTGAAATGCTCCTTCTGTAGGGTGTGATGGTTGGGAATGGACAAATGGTAGGGACAAAATGCGAGGTGGAAGATCATGGAATGTTTGAGAAGCTTCCCCTCTGACACTTGCCTCTCTATTTTCGACCAGGGATGAATAAGAGATCATTATTCTCCAAGTGGAAGGAGGAATTATCAGAAAGAGGACACTAATCAAGATCCCAGAAGATGACTCACCTCCCTATAATCATCTATATATGGATCCCTCATCACAGAGATCCGGGGGCTGGAATTTTGTATCTTATAGAGAAGTGTTGTTGGTTTTTTGGTGTAATTTCATAGTGTTGGGTGATCTAAGCTTTACTTGAGGTGAAGAAAGGCCTTCTTGCTGGAGGATGATGCTGGGTCAAAACACTGGGGAGCGACTAGATTGTTTGTTAGCCTATCTATCTTTGTTTCTTTTATAAACTTTCAGACAGAGTCTGAAGCCAAGCCAACTAGCCTTCGAACTACATCTGTTATACAAATGCAAAGTAGATCAACACTGCTTCAGTCTATCTCTGGGTTTTGTTTATGAATTAAACAATTGATCTGTAAACAGTCTAATTGCCCTAAGTGGTGGCTCTAGTAACCTCTTTAGATCACCCCTGTGTTTTACATATACTGAACATTACTTACTCGGCCTAAATCCCTGAACTGAATTGTAAACTGTGAGTGAAAACTTGTTTAAAGTCTCGCACTTGTACGATCGCACCCTGCCTTCAAGGAAGACTGTATGCATCGCACTTCCCAAGTGTAGTAGGTGCGGTGCATACTGAATTCATAGTGTGACAGGTGCGATGGTCAAGGAAGGTTAACTTTACCTTCAGACTATGGTTTTTTCTCACTGTTTTTGGTCCTATTCAGGAGTTTTGTTGTCTGTAGTCAGTGTATCTCTGTGAAAACCCCCTTCTCTTACATTGTTTCACCTCCTTAGTGCAAAGAACTGTAAGTGTTTTTATGTATTGTGTGCCATTTTCAGTTCTCTTTTGTAAAAAAGTAGCATAGTCAAACTGTTGTTTCTGGATCTGAAAGTGTCATAGCTGTTGTTTTTAGTTTTAGAAGACAATCCCATTGTTCTTGATAGTCGATTATACAGTTAATATTGCATATGATTTGAGTTAGTAGTTTTTAAAGCGTCGAAAAGCAATTTTCATTTCGAAATCGCAAAGTGTCTCTCTTACCTTCACTTCATTTTGAAAAGAAATTGTTTGAGTGTTGTCGCTTTGAAAATAATTCAGATTTTCACATAGCTTTCTTATCATCATTCATACATTAAGAAGGCTGAAAAAAAATACATGCATGTGCATTTGCATTTCGACTGCTTGGTTTGATTTAGGACAGTGCATTTAGCGTGTGCTCTGTGCTCTTTGCTAAAAGATTCTTAACTTTCTTTCCTTAGTAGCTAGGATTTTCATTGCCAAAAGAAGATTAAACGTTTGTTTATCATCTTAGACTGAATTTTAGGAATTATATACACATCATGCGGTGAACCTGAAAGGCAAATTGTTGAGCAAGATCAACTTGAAATAAATTTAATGAATCTAACAACGCTTTGGAACCTAACGCACAACATCTATAGGTCTAGGCTAGAGACGTATTCCGACGTCGTAAAACCTGGTAACTATTGTTTTCATTGTTGGTTGGGTGATTCCTCCACTCTGAGATGGCAAGTTCCAGTACAGACTTGTGCTCCCACGTACCGTTGAGTATATTTTGGGACCACAATAGGTTGCATCCTTTATCCTTAGGAAGCCGCGTCTGCCACCCTATTGATCGCAGTGCACTGAACACATCATTCGGGAAGATTGACTGCCGTATCGTAAAAAGTATTCTGCAGTTTTGCGATTGGTTTGGTAATCCTCTCTGCCTAGATCTCCATAGAAGTCCATTTTTCTCCTTTTTAGACTCCTTAAAGGAAAAGGTCCTCTGAGAACTTGTCACTTCAGGCTCAATAAAAATCGAAGGTGACTAGAGTCATCTTTTGTTTTTTCTCGACTCTTTAAAATTGAAAAAACAAGTTGTGTCAAAGCGTCTAAAATTCATTTAATCCAAAAAAACATTTTTCCCTTTTATTTTGAGTTGATCAAGTAATCCGCAATTGTGGAAGAAAGTCAATCAAAACCCCGTCATTCGCAGAGACTTACGATTCAACCGTCGTTGACTCCGGAAGTGAAGCCATTCTCGACAAAGCGAACTCATTTGACCAGATCCAAGTCCCCTAGGTTGGTTGGAGCAAGCACTCCAACATCCTTAGAGACTCTGGTTACTCCGAACATTTCTGGTATCCCTGCCTCAATAGAAGAAATTCTGCAACAACAAAAGGACATTACAACTGATCCTAGTGTGACGGTTAACACTTCTATTCCTGACCCAGCTCCATCTACAGCCGATTCGGAAGGTGTTACTCCCCAATCGTCTGTTGCTGCAGAACTTACATCTTCTTCGACACCAGAAATATTTTACAGAACTGACGGTCTGCCTCTCCCTCTCGGATGGATTTCCATAGAAGAGATTGTGGAAGATCCTCCATCTAGCACTCCAACACAACTTGGAGCTAGGATCGCCCTATATCAATCTTCATCAGAAGATATTCACCTACCATCAGAAGTTCCTGAAGAATCACTGAGGAATCTTTTGGATAGGCTTAATATGTTTGAACAACCGTCGACATCAAGGACTGTGTTACCCGACACAGCAATAGCGGAAGCTCCTTCTGCTACTCCGTCAATGTTCGCCAGCGTGCCATCTGTCCCAACCAGCTTCCAATCGCTGGATGGAGTCCATCCAGGGGCTATTTCGGTAGTATGGACTGTTCCCATTTGTTTGTTCGGAATTATACCTTGAATCTCTTACGTTGAGTCTCAACAAATTGATCCGTCACAAGGTCAATTTGGGCAAACTGGTCCCCAAAGGCAAATCATTCCTTTGAGTACTGGATTACTGTCATATGGAGGGCCGTACAGCCTTTCATTTCCTTCCTCAAAAGGACAACCATGCGTGAGTTCTCAACAAAATTTGGGTTATGCTGGAATCACGACTAGCGGTTGGGTGCCAATCCTGTCTCAACAACCAAGAGTTGTATGCTCAATACAACAAAGTTTACCTATGAAAAATATCCCCACTACACCGGCTATTGTGGCAGTATCACAAGTACAAGCGTCACCAGTTGTATGCCAACCTCAAGTTTCACAGGTTGTAACGCAACAATCTCTTGTACCTACGACACAACCGCAATCACCAACTAGTGGAATGGCACAGGTTCAAACGGGGAACAACAACCCCCATCTTAGTCAAACAGTTTGTACTGGACAACATCCCATGACTTCACAGCCATGGCTGGTGCAATACCAACAACCGCAATTCCAACAGGCTTACCAAGGATATGAGCAAAAGTCTTTGCAAGTAATGGGCAGCCGTATCAACCATATCATAATGGTTATGCCCATCAACCTTACCAAAGTTACCAACATCAAATGCATTATGATGGCATGAAAAGACCGACGGCTCAAACAATTTTGTCTTATCCTGGGTATGCTCAACCAAGCCTGAATCAATAGTTGCCTTTTGTAGCAACTTTAGAGTTATCAGATCTAAGTCAACTAACGAACGATCCAATTGCCTACGCCCCTTGGTGGCCAGCAATTCGGCATAAACTTGTAGGTTTTAACCCCGTACAGAAATTACCTGCATACGAATTCTAAATCACATGAAAAATAAAAATGCGAGAGCATAACACATAAAACACATATACACAGAGATTTCCCACTAGATCTCAAAATCGAGACTACCAGCTTGATTTTTTCATTATGTTCCTTTCAATGTTACAATAAATATTTATACATGCCGAAGCATCTAATACCATGGACGAAAACCATTGCGTCCAAAACCATGGACCTAAAACCATAGGTAGGTTCGCCCAACCTAATATAGGGTCCAAAAAAAAAATTTCTCAGGGCGCTACCCCGAACCCCGTAGAGGGGGGCTACCCACCCCCCTCTAACCCCCCGGTTCACTACGTAGGTTAGTCGTGGAAAGAATATATCACAACCCAACAAACCTATCAACCATAACCATGATATAATCATGTTGCCTCGATGTCCTCAAAGGACCTATAATGAAATCCATGTAATTGACCTCCCATTTCCATTTAGGAATTAGAATAGGATGAAGCAACCCACCTGGATGCTTACACTCTGCTTTCACCTGCTAACATTCCAAACATCTAGCCACAAATTTTGCCACTTTCTTCTTTAGATTCGTCCAATAGTAGAACTTCTTCACTATTGTCAACGTCTTCTGATATCCTTGGTGTCCTGAATATGGCTTGATATGAAACTCCCTCAAGATAATATTCTTAAGACCACTATCATCTGGCACATAGATCTTGTCCCTGAATCTCACCAAACCATCTACCATGAGATGATAGTCCACATCTTGATCACTTGTACCCTTTTAGAACCTATGCCTAAGCTCTATGTACTTGTCATATCGCTAACCTACCTGTAGGATTTGATCCTGTAAATATGTCCCATAACAACTCATTGTTGCAGCATGGTTCATATGCACTCTCCTACTGAGAGCATATGTAACCATGTTCTCCTTACCTTTAATGTATTTGATCTTAGAGTAAAAATCGTTGATCGTGGCCAACCACCTAGCTTGTCTGGCATTCAAACTTGGTTGGTCAAACAGATATCTCAACCCACTGTGATCGCTCATCAATACAAACCTCTTGCGAAGAAGATAATGCCTCCACATATTCAAGGCATGAATAATAGCTTCCAAATCAAGATCATGAGTCACATAGTTCTTCTCATGCTCATTTGGCTTCTTGGACTCATAACACACCACACGTCCCTCCTACATCAAGACCCCACCAAGTCCTCTCTTGTAGGCATCTGTACACACCACAAACTCTTTGTTTAGATCTACAATCTTAAGGACTAGAGCATTTGTCAACAACTACTTCGATTGCTCAAAGTTATCTGCACATTCCTATGTCCATTCAAATTTCTTACCTTTTCTTTGCAATAATGTAATAGGATATGCAATGTGTGAGAAGTTCCTAATAAACCTCTTATAATAACCTTCTAACCCCATGAATGATCTGACCTCATCCACATTCTTAGAAGCTACCCACTCCATGCCCCTATCTTTTCTTGATCCACTATTATGTGTTCCTTGGAGACAACATGACTCAAGTAATGTACCTCTGTCTGAAAGAAGTTGCACTTGCTAAGCTTGGCATACAACTGATGCTATCTTAGCAATATCAACACTGCTACTAAGTGTTTGACGTGCTCTTCCTTATTCTCAGAATATATCAATATATCATCAATGAATATAATAACAAACTTGTCTAGATAAGGACACAATACACTATTCATCAAGCACTTAAAAGTAGTTGGAGCATTAGTCAAACCAAAAGGAACCACAAAAAACTTTTAATGCCCATACCTGGTCTTGAAAGTAGTCATGCATATGTCCTTTTCTTTTTTTGCGTACTTGATGGTATCCTGATCTCAAATCAATCTTCGAGAACATTGTTGCTCCCTTCAACTGATCAAACAAATCACCAATCCTCGAGAATGGGTACTTGTTCTTGATCGTCACCTTGTTCAGTTGCCTGTAATAAATGCACAATCTAAGAGTACCGTCCTTCTTTTTCGCAAACAACACTAGTGCAACACACTTAGCCTAATGTATCCATTATTAATCATTTCCTTCAGCTACAAATTCAAATCTAGTAACTTTGGTGTGCTCATCCTGTAAGGTTCTTTTGATGTTGGTGTTGCCCTTGGTACCAACTCAATAGAAAAGTCCACTTCCCTATGGGGAGGAAAATCTAGAATCTTTGCTGGAAACACATCTTGAAACCGATGTAATACAGGGTATCTCTTGAAGATTTATGCATCCTCAACATCCTTACCCTTGTCACTAGAAATATGGATTGCAAACAGTACACACCCTTTCCTGTAACTGTGCTTAGCCTGCATAGTAATGACCATCCTCACTAATGTAGGCTTCTTCTTTCCCTGTAATATTCTCTTTTCCCCATTATCATCCAAGCACTCAATAGCATTGTCATAACTGTAGAAATTCCCACTGTAGATCAACAGATTATGCAATATACTAAAGCAAAATACAAGATCTACTTCTACAACAAACTTGTGGAAGCTTAATCGATTTTGAGCAAGATCAAATAGAACACATATAACTGAGAATGAGAAAGCAATCACACATTAACATAGAAGAATACTTTGGGGAAAGCCTCAGCTAAAAACCCCGATCTCTGTATTATCATACAAGTGGAAATATGTCTGGATTACACAAAGAATTAGCTCACAAGCTATCCCGCTCTCAGTACAATCCTACAATACAGCTCACAGACTGAATAGACACAAGATATGCCTTCCCTCAACCCTCCAAGCCTCCTAATTCTTTGTGCAGTTTCTCTTGGGGTCCAATGCTGCCACCTCTGTGAATTGGCCTCATCCCACACTCATCAAACTCAAAAATAATTGTGCAATCTCTAAGGAATGAATTCCTTCTGCATGCAAGAGATATCCTCCATGGAATATTCCTGCAGCGAATAGTACATTGTCCCATCATCTGATCTCAACTGGGTCTCTGACTAAACTGACATTCATGAGTTATTTATGAGAGAATATTCAGTTATCTGAAGTGCAACAGTTACATGCATGCATTAACTAACTGAACTCAAAATTAGTTCAACAAACTATTTGAACTAATCTAACTGGACTTAACTCAGTTAATTGAGCTAACTAATTACAATTCAAAGTACAACTCATCCTGATCTCCTTTAATCAAGGGATAACTTCCTCAATCAATGGAGAAACTATTGCATGTCTTCACATAGACTTCATGTTTGATTTCCTACAACTAATTAACTCAAGATGAATTAATTAATTATTTTACAAACAACTGCTCAGATCAAATTCGAATTTTAATTTAGGGACTAACTAAAATTGGAATGTATCCCGAAATGTTATTTATAACAGTGCTATTTTTAGCACTTCTATTTTTAGCATTTCTTGTTGCTATTTCAACACTCCCTCTCAACAAGAAAGGGATTATCAGTCACCCCAATCCTGTCTCTATGGAACTTGAACTTTCATTTTGACAATGCCTTAGGCAAAATATCTGCATCCTATTCCTCGGTCGAAACACACAAAAACAACATGATCCTCTTCACCACACAGTCTCGAAGATGATGGTATCGGATATCGATGTGCTTGGACCTGTCATGAAATACTGGATTCTCAGAGAGTTTGATACAACTCTGATTATCGCAGTAGATCACAGTTGGATCCATCCTCTGACCAAACAATCCCACTAGAATCTTTCATATCCAAATGGCCTCACATGCTACCTGACTGGCAGCCATGTGTTTAGCCTCTACTGAGCTAAGTGCAACTGACCTCTGTGTCTTGCTGTACCAGGAAACTGCAGCTGAACCAAGGTTGAAGGTTCCTCCAGAATTGCTCTTCCAGTCTGATGAACTCCTCGCCCAATCTGCATCTGTGAAGTCCTGAAGCTTCACTCCCTCTGTTTGTTTGTACCACAATCCATACTGAGATGTGCTTCTGAGGTATCTCAGCACATGCTTCACTGCCTTCCAAAACAGCTTGGTAGGCTAAACCATAACTTGACTCAGGTGGTTCATCGCAAAGCATAAGTCTAGTCATGTGTTCACTAGATACATCAATGAACCCACCAGCTACCAATAAATAGTAGCAGCTACTACCTCACCTGAAGTAGCATCCTCCTTCCTCCAGTTACTAGCTAGAGGAGTCTGCATGGGCTTGCATTTCTCCATGTGGAAGTGCCTGAGTATCTCATTGGCATACTTGCCTTGAGACACAAATACTTCCCCATGTTTCTACCACACTTCCATGCCTAGAAAGTAGTGCATAAGACCCATGTCTTTCATCTCGAACTCTCTTGCAAGGTCCTCCTTACAAGACTTGGTCAACTAATCATCACATGTCAAAATCAGATCATCCACATAAAGAATAATGATAAATGGATTACCTTCTACCATGATGTGGTAAAGGTTCGCATCTGCTTCACTCTTGGTGAATCCCAACCCGGTGAAATAGTTGTCGGTCCTGGTGTACCAAGCACGGGGTGCTTGCTTTAGCCCATACAAATCCCTCTTGAGTTGGCATACATGCGACTCATGATCGAAGGTCTCTGTTAAGGAGTGAATGTATGGTGTTGCCCTACCTTAAGGGTTTGATATCAATAAAAAAACATTTCTATCTATTTCAAATCTTGTTATTCTTGGGTTTATTTGTATTCTCATATCTTTTTGGGTTAGATCTACAACAATCTCAAAACCTTTCAGCTACTCAATGTACACCTCTTCCTCAATCTTCTCATTGAGGAACGATATCTTCACAACCATCTGATGGATCTTCCAACCCATTTGACCTGATAGTGCCAAAATTGATCTGATAGATGAGTACCTTGCTACAGGAGAAAAGGTTTCATCATAGTCGATCTCCTCGACCTGTGAGAAACCACAAGCAACAAACCTTGCCTTATGTTTCTCAACAATGCCATCAGCTGCCTGCTTTACTTTGTAAAGCCATCGGGAACTAACCACTGACTTGTCCTGAGGTCTTGGGACAACATCCCACACACTTTTCTGAATGATAGAGTCGTACTCCTCTACCATTGCATCAACCCAGATTGGTTGCTGCACTCCTCCTCAAATGAAGAAGGTTCAAACTCTACACACTCCCCAACTAGGGCCATGTAACCAGTGTACCACTCGGTGACCTCCTCTATCTGCACTGAGAAGATGGTTGTCCCACATTCTCTTGCACATCCAGAATCAACCTGTCAGCTTCCCTTGAGCATTTCCACCCATCTCTAGAAGACTCAACATGAGTGGATGTCTCCACTCTCGGATCCTCTGCATGCGGCTGCTCTGCATCAATCTAAGGCTTCTCCTCCTTAGGAATTGAAAGTTCCTCCTCTGCATGGAACTTGAGCTCCCTCTTAAGTGATATTCGCATGGCTTTCCACTCATTGAACTTCAGCTCTCTGCGTACCACTATCCTCTGACTGGTAGGCAGGAACACTCGATAGTTGTGGGGTGTATCAATGTACCCCACAAGTATCCGCAACTCAGCTGTTAGATCTAGCTTCTTCCAGGCATCTTTGGTCACATGGCAATAAATCAATGATCCAAAGATCTTGAAGTGACTCACATCTGGTCACTTCCCGGAAAAGGCCTCCATAGGTGTCTTTGTTCCCAGTATATGGTGCGAGCTTCTGTTTTGCAAGTATACTGTTGTATTGCATGCCTCAGCCCACAAATGAAGTGGTAGGCTTTGGTCATGTAACATCGCTCAAGATACTCCCATAATCGATTTGTTCTTCCTTTCGGCCACCCCATTCAGCTGTGGGTTATGGGGTGTCGTCAACTCCCGTTTAATTCCTTCTGCAACGCAGAAGTCCTTAAACTGTTGGTAGGCATACTCTCCACCATTGTCGCTACACAAGGCCCTTATTTTCTTTCCAGATTCTTTCTCTACCAAGGCTTTAAACTCACAAAAATTCAAGAAGGTCTAATCCTTCTTTTGTATAAAGTAGATCCAACATCTATGAGAAAAATCATCAATAAAAATAACATAGTACCTTTGTTTAGCAGTGGAGGCTGTAGAGAATGATCCACAAACATCTGTGTGAACTCACTCCAGGATTGCTCCAGCTCTACTGTCTCAATCCTGAAAGGAAGATTTCACATACTTATCCAAGGTACAACCTTTGCATGTATTCGTCCGCTCCAGTTTTCCCTTGGGAAGTCCGATAGAAATCTGCTCCATAATCTTCAAGGCCCCCTGGTGCAAGTGGCCCAATCTTCTATGCCATAGCTCACCAACATCTTGGCTATGCACCGTCTCTACTTTGGAACTCAATGCAGCACAGTCATCTACCTCCAGCTTATAGAGATTCTTAACTCGAATTCCAATCCTCTTGGTCTATCTAGTTCCGATATGCCTCAGGAATACCTTTCCTTTACTAAAGGCTACATCATATCCTTTGTCTTCTAGCATAGCGACAAACACAAGATTATTCTTTAGACCCGATACATACTTTACATCAGTCAGGGTGAGAGGAGCTCCATGCTCCCTCTGAAACACAACTGTACCTTCACCTGAAACATGGTACTTTCCATCATCGCCCATCTTGATCCACATCTGGAGATCCTTCTCCTCCAAGGTACTGAAAATATTCTTGTCGCCGAACATGTGGAAAGAGGCTCCACTGTCCAGGTACCAAACACATCCCACCATGGATGAAACCATGCATGCGATGAGAGAGAAATCCAACTAGAACTGTGAGGCCAGTGCCTCACTGTCTAATCCCTTCGAGGATCCCTTCTGTGGACAATTCGTAGCATAATAGCCCACCTCATGACAATGAAAGAATCACACTTTTGATTTGTCAAACTTCTTCCCACCATGGGAAGAACTGGATTTGGAATGGGATGCCTTCCCTTTCCCTTTCCTTACCTTACTCACTAAGGCTAGATTTTCTTCATCATCTTGATTTGATTAAGATCCATCTTTGGTGCTTCTTCTTATCTCCTCCCGCATTAGATCTGACCAAAGTCGTTCCCAATCTGGAAATTTCTCTCTTCCATTTAAAGAGTCTTGGTAGCTATGCCAACTCTTAGGAAGACTGAGGAGAGCAAGACTCACCATGTCATCATTGGCTGTCATGATCCCTACACTTCCAAGCTCATCCCTGCAGGTGGTGAGCTTGTTCAAATATGTAGAGATCGTGTCACCCTTTTCGCACTTGATTTTTCGAAGCTTGTCTTTCAGTTCCAACTTCCTCTGATCATTGTTGTTCTGATATAGATCTTTTAATGTTTTCCACATTGAAAACGGTGTCTCCTTCCAATGGAGACTCGAGAATATGTGGTCTCGAACTCCCTCCAGAAGGATTCTCCTCGCTTTAGCCACACATTTCTTCCATTCCGCTAATTCTGTAGCATTAGCTGCTGCCGGCTTGGAGACTTCTTAGTCAATGAAGTCCTTTAGACCGTTGTCCTCTAATACTGCTTCCATGCGATCCTTCCATGCTATATAATTCGAGCTACCATCAAGGGCATACTCAAGTCTTAAACCATTGAACGCCATTGGTGAAATTTGAGATGTGATAAGAATTCGAATTCTATAATCAGGAACTTGAAACTTTGAACTTCTCCCTTCTTTGTATACTATTCTTCGCTTTGATCACCTTTCCTCTGATACCATGTAGAAATTCCCATTGTAGATCAACAGATTATGCAATATACTAAAGAAAAATACAAGATCTACTTCTACAACAAACTTGCGAAAGCTTAATCGATTTTGAGTGAGATCAAATAGAACACATATAACTGAGAATGAGAAAGCAATCACACATGAACACAGAAGAATAATCTGGGGAAAGCCTCAGCTAAAAACCCTAAACTCTGTATTATCATACAAGTGGAAATATGTCCGGATTACACAAATCATTAGCTCACAAGCTATCCTGCTCTCAGTACAATCCTACAATACAACTCACAGACTGAATAGACACAAGATATGCCTTCCCTCAGCCTTCCAAGCCTCCTATTTCCTTGTGCAGTTTCTATTGGGGTCCAATGTTGCCACTTATGTGAATTGGCCTCATCACACACTCATCAAACTCAAAAATAATTGCGCAATCTCCAAGGAATGAATTCCTTCTGCATGCAAGAGATATCCTCCATGGAATATTCCTACAACTGATAGTACACTGTCCCATCATCTAATCTCAACTGGGTCTCTAACTGCACTGACATGCATGAGTTATTTATGAGAGAATATTCAGTTATCTGAAGTGCAGCAATTACATGCATGCATGCATGCATTAACTAACTGAACTCACAATTAGTTCAACAAACTATTTGAACTAATCTAACTGGACTTAACTCAGTGAACTGAGATAACTAATTACAACTCAAAGTACAACTCATCCTGATCTCCTTTAATCAAGGGATAACTTCCTCAATCAATGGAGAAACTGTTGCATGTCTTCACATAGACTTCATGTTTGATTTCCTACAACTAATTAACTCGAGATGAGTAAATTAATTATTTTACAAGCAACTGCTAAGATCAAATTCGAATTTTAATTCTCAATTTTAGTTTAAGGACTAACTAAAATTGGAATGTATCCCGAAATGCTATTTATAGCAGTGTTATTTTTAGCATTTCTTGTTGCTATTTCAACAATAACAATCTATTTTGTTCCTATGAAGGTACAACCAATCCATACCCAAAAGCATACTATATGATCCCAGTGGTAGTACATTCATATTTATTGTTGTAGGCATACCATTCAACTCAAATGCACAAGCTATTACCCAATTATCAACTCTCTTCTTAGTACCTATAGCCAAATGCACCAACCAAGACTTTGCATGCACTTCTTTTCTCAAACCACACTTATCCACTAGGTTAGTATTAACATAACTATAATTAGATCTAGGGTCAATCAAAATATAAACAACTTGACCACAAAGCTTACCTTCCATCTTAATAATGGATGCCTGGTGATCTGCTTGCTTGTTATCCACAGTGAATAAATCTGAGGAATGTTATTCCCAACATCCCCAGTTATCTGTGCCTCCCGAGAACTGTATATCTGAGGCCTACCACCCTGGTACAATGGACAACTTCTTGCAATGATATTTGCCACATATCCAACACTGCAACGGTCCCCTACCATCGCCTCGAACCTGTTGCTCTCCAAGATGTGACCCAAGTCCCTTCTCAACTGTATTGAACTCCTTGTAAGGAGCAACATTATCTTTCTCACCTACATCCTGAGGTCTTCCCTGCTTCGGTGGCCACTTCCCTTTAATTTCTCATTTCCTTTCAAATCACACTTAGGCTCAACTTTTTGCTTTGATTGCTCATAAAAATTCTCCATCTTCCAGACGACCACTCCAATGATCTAGACTCATCAAACTCAATCTGGTCTCTATATGCTACTAGAAATCCACTTATGAATCTTTGAATCTTAGCCTTCTCATCCTCAGGTAAGGCACATACCTCAACATCTCCAAGGACTTGCTAGTGTACTCATCATCTGTCATAGAACCCATCTGCAATTCATAAAACTCCTTAGCTCTGTCGTCATAGTACCTCTTCAATAGGTACTTATTCTTAAAGAGTCTCTCGAAATCATCCCAACTCAACTCTTCTTCGTGAATTCCCTTAACATTCTTCACATCTTCCCACAAAATATATACTTTCCCTTTAAGACTAAAGATGGTTATTTTGGCTTTCATGTTCTTTGAATAACTATGCAATCTGAAGAATTTCTTCATCCCAAGAAGCCATGCCTTTGCATCTTCTGACTTCTTCATCTCTCCATCAAATGTAGGAGGATTGACTTTCTTGAACTCCTCTGGAAATTACTCACTCTTCCTATAAGGATGGTGAAAGTGATGATGGTGATAATGTCTCTTAGATGAGGAATTAGAATGATGCCCATACATACCAGTCCTCCTTTCATGTGTGTCTAGTGATATGCCACCTCTGACTATATCCCCTTTATCTAACCTGTATCCAGACTAAGACTTGCTATCATAGGCTCCATTAGTTTTCTCTTCCTTCTCTTGACTGATCCTCAATTTTTCTTGTCTCTACAATTATGACAAGCTCTGAACTTAATTGTTGCATTGACTTCTACCTGCTTTTCATGAGCCCTTGCAAGTCTTTCCTGAGCCTCAACCAAAACTGTCATTTTCTGCTTTGCAACTTTTGATCTCTTCCCTCAAACTCCTCAATGTGTCTGCTATACCAAGAGAATAATCATCTCCTTGTTTCCCAACTAATCTGTAGGGAGAGTCACGAGAATTATAGTCTACCATTTTTCTCATCATCTCTGATTCTCTTCCTCCTGAAAGTAGGTCATGTCAGATAAACCAAATAGATACTAAAATCAAAACCATACCTCATTGATGTTCAGGGGAGGCTTATCTCATCTGTGAAATTATTCCACATTAGAATGTACCATGCTAATATATACATAATCATAATCAAATCAATATAACAACATCATGCATGACCATACCAACAGTGTACCATGAACCCATGCATGACAACCATAACCATGACAGCATCATATTTTACCCAAAGAGAGTGCAACCTGCTCTGATACCACCCTGTAACTGCCTCTTCCCACATTTACCCACTTTCATCAGTCTGCTCGAGGTAAACATGAGTTGAGGGTCACTATGATAAGACTCAACCTCTTATATGACCTTAAGGAAATGGAGTTGACAACTTAAGACTTTACTGACCTCCCTCGAGTTCCATAGTACCTCCAGGAGAAACCTAACCCCTCCAGGTGTCCAACCCCTGAGTTAACTCTCTGTTTCACTGGCCTAGAGCCTCAGTCACTCCCTTGTAAAGGCCTCCAATCGAATGTTACCCTCTAGTCGCTGCCATATGCTTGCTTCCCAGTGATGGTGGACTTTTTCAGTTAGTTTTATGTCAGTGACCCCAAATTTTGAGCCACTTTTTTAGGGCTAAGATTTAGGCCCATGCCCAGAACTCAGTGAAACTTCCAGAAATGATGATTCATATAGAAACAAGGCTTCCAGACAAAAACTTAAACTAGGACTTGATCTTACTTCTCCCAACCAGGACTGACATTCTGCCAAACACATGATGAACATGCAACCTACAGTTCATGAATGCATATCTAAACATAAGGATATGAAAACTTATCTAAAGTTTAACAAGAATGATTTATGCCTTCTCACAATAGCTATCATAACACCAATTAGGCCATGCATTCATTAACCAGACATTCATTAAAAATGTGATAAGGGCAATACTTAGATCTGTCATATAACCATGTGTATAACCAACATATAACCATATAGATAATAATGATAGAATAACCATTAAAGCCTCATAATAACAAGTACATTTACTTATCAAAGACAAGAGAAATTTATCTCTTATTAGCCATATGCAAGAGCCAACAAAGTTAGGGACTTCCATGTACTGACCATATATTGGGCTGAACCAAATATTTCTTTCAGTCAATCAACCTTGTGCCATATTAAAAGCATGAATGTGGGATATCATGGGATAAACCAATCCATAAACAACCAAGGGAATCCATAGGTTAAATTACATCCAAACTCACCATACCATGATCTCACCTAAACTAGCTTCGAGATCACAAAACCAAACCGAGCTTTGATGCCTTAGAATTCCTTCACCATCCCTTGAGGAATTTTCCTGTCTCCACCCACTTGTTGAAGGATTCCCAGGGAAAACCATCTCCACCCCCAACCCTTGGAATTTTCTTAAGACCACCTCATCTGGATCCAAAACCTTTCGGAAATCCAAAGCTCAACCGAGAAAAAATCCCATCACACCATGACTATCCGAAAATGGCAAGGCAAGGCTAAAAACCATTATCAAAACCCAGCAAAATCCATGCCACCAATAACAATGAAACCAAATACACACATGCACATACCATGCATGCCAAAACCAGCTACAAAATAATACATGCAACTTGTTACCTACAAGTATTCTTGCTGAAGTTGCTTAATCCAACCTTTCCTTGCTTGATCCTTGTTTTCCTTTGCTTTCTTTTTCCTTCCTTTTCGTTCCTTTGCTTGCTTGCTTTTCTTCTCCTCTTAGTGCCCTTCTCCTCTCTGAAACCAATTCTGAAAATGAACTAACCAAAGAATATCAATTGATGATTTGATGGATTTTTATTATTGATGCTTCTAATTTCTTCATCTTTCCTTAATTTTCCTTCAATCTCCTCCTCACATGCAACCTATGACCTTTCACCTCCCTTTTCTCCTATTTTTCTTTATTTTCATAAATAAAATTCGATAATACCATTTTTCCTTTTCAAATCATTTGCCATTGCCTTTGCCAATTCCCCCTTAGCCATAATACACAACAAGTGATGCCCACTAGGATATTTTCCCAACATTCAGCTTGGAATAAGTGTCCCTTGACCTTGGTCTTATTTTTCCTTTATTAACTTTTATTACATGATCTTTTAACCCGAGTTTGTTACAATTGTCAAGGGTCGACGAAACCAGGATGAGGCACCAATAACTTGAAGGCATAACCTCACGCGGGTGCTCAGATCGAGAGAATATTCCTTGGGAATTTTCCTAGAATATTCTCTAGAATATTCCAAAGATTTTGTTGTGGAATCTTGAAGATTCTCTGAGGGTCTAGAGTTGATGGTGCCATAATCTGGTTGAGTTTATACTCATTTTACTCAGAATTTTGCAAGGATTTCAGTGGTGTAGTCAGATTTGGTATTTGAGCAACCCAATTTTCAGGTTGCTCCTAGAATTGAGGTATAATGATGTATTTTTCTATGTACTTTCTTTCCTTTTTGTTGAGATGAATGAAGAGGCATCTCCACTTTGAAGTTGGGCCTGAAGATGTAGCCCACATTGGGTGAACTCCGTTATCAAACATTGGTGCATTGTATTTAAGATCTCTTTATGTGTTGCTTCTTCTTAAAGTGTCACATTTATCGTTTTACATGCTCTTTTATGCAATTTTTCTAACATCACCAAATAAAAGATCATGAAGCATATAAGTAAAATTGATATACTTAAATGGTACAATTTCACTATTTTTATTATAATACAATATAATATTTTGTTACATAACCACAATTATTATATTTTGTGAGGTCTACAACAACCGCCAATTATATTGAAAATAAAATAGGGACCATTAATTATTTTTTTTTCATTTTGTTATTTTTGAAATTTTCATTATAAAAAAATCATCTTTGTTTTATTTTGAATTACATTAAAAATAGAAAAACATAAGAAAATTCCCAAAAAATTAAAAAAATTTCTTCAAAATCCAGACATCCAAATGAATAAACACTTGGTTTTGGTTGTGTGTCCCAGACTGTCAGATTTTTGGAAGTCCCTCGACTGCACCTTTTAGAGTTTATTTTAATATTGTATTGTTTTTAAGTTTTCAAGACTTTTATCATATTTAGGGTCCACCCCTTTGTTGATAAATGTAACTAGTTTCAATCTTCATAATTGTTGTACTCATTTCAATATGTATCCTACGTAATAGACATGCAAAGAAGAAAGAAAATTATTATTACTATAGCATGGGTTTCATGATCATTATTTATGGTCTTCTAGGTAAAAGCATGTTCTTCGTGCTACTAGGGTTTGTAAGGTCCTAAGATTTATTATCATGAGTCAATGGAGTCAACATCATGTTTATAAGACCCTTCTAAGCAATATGTAATTGTGAAAATAATTATTTTTGAGTCTAGAAAGTCTTGGAATCTCCAAGAGTACAAGTCGTCCATGGGATAGTGAAGTTGGCCTAAAGGAGGGAATTCGACCACTTGAGAAGGCTATATAAAGAGCAGTTCGACTTCATTTGAGGAGACATTCACTCACAAGTTTGATCATTAAGAAAAAGTTTGATTTGTAGCTGGAAAGGAGTAGAAAAGGAGAGTGAAGATCTAGAAGAAGTTGGGAGGCTGAAATATCTTGTCTTTGGGCTCTATCTCTCTCACATGTGTGAAATTATAGGGTTTCTGGGCTTCATTAGGAGGCCAAAATTGTAGGATCATGTTGCAGGGGGGGCAAAGTGTAGAGTTTGTAGTTGGAAGAGGGAAAACTCGTGTCTAAACCTCATTGACCTTGAGAGATTTTCCTTTCTCTAAGTAGGTCTTAAAAGGAGGTTGTATTAGGGTTTCCAAGAAGCTACAGGGACAAAGGACTTGGGCTGAAATTGCAGGTCTACTAGCAGCAGCTGGGAAGTCGAAGTTGCAGGTCAAGTAGCTATGTTGTTTCTCACAGGACGAAGTTGCAAGGAAGAAGCAAGAAAGGACTTGAGGAAGGGTCGACTTGGTACTAGGAGAAGGACTTTGTCTAAGGATTGGGTATTTGTATCTCATTTGAAGTAGATTTTAAGAAGATAAGAGTTTTCGAGTTTTCCCCTTGGAGGGGTTTTGACCTTGCTGAGAGCCTATATCTGTGTCCTATTTTGTTGTTGTAGTTTCTTGATATTGTTTGATGAATAGATCTAACTATAGAACATAAATAAGAATATAACTACGATTCATTAGAAAGTATCAAGGTTAAATAAAATAAGATATAATTGTTGCCACTTTACATTTTCTAACACCCTTCTTATAATTTCTTACACAATTTTCTAATCAGACCCCCTAACAATGCTTTTAGTAAATTATCATTTTAATAGTTTTAATTAATTGCGACTTAGTCTAGAGTTGGGACTCTTGATGAAATTTCAATTATTTTCTATTTGGGCTCCTGAACTCCCGAATCACCTGATTTTAATAAAGTATTTTTGTGGTTTTGCGTGTTTTTTCCTTTATTATTTGATTTTTATTTTTTCATGCTCTCGTTAATAAAGTGTGTTTTATTGTTTTATATCCTAATTCGTGACATCTTTTATAAATATCGATACTATTTATAGTATGGATCCTAGATACATTTGAATCTCTAGCATTTCTTTAATTTAATTGGTTTTCTATTAGTTATTTATTTTCAAATATATATTTTTTTGTTTTTATTCCCTTATAATAAGAGACTGGCATCTGGGTCTAAAATGTTTTCATTAAATTATAGTAGATTTTATTTTTATTTATTTATTTTTTATAAATCCAACCAACCTTAAACTAAACACTAGTATTATAAGATAGCCCAAACCTCCATATATCTAAACCATATGCACCGCTTCGCGGAAGTGATAATTAGTTAGTCAATTATGCAGACTTTTTGGTTAATAATGATTCTACCCGACGTTAATGTTTTTTTAATTATTTCAAACTCTATGCTTAATAACGATTTTGTCTGAAGAAATTTTTGAGATTTTTTACATATTTATTATATATTACATATAAACCTTCATGCACTTAAAGGGTTTTTAACTTTCAAAATGATTTACTATGCTTTTCTATGCTCCAATTTTCAAATTTCTAAGAAAATTATTGATTAATTGAAGAATTTCACCTCACCTGATTAGTAATTGCCTGTATTTTCTATTCAAATTCATCTTTGTTTTCAATTTGTATGTTAATTCATTTTTTCTCTGTTATTTGCAGAAGAAGAATGGGAAGAAAAGGGAAAACACAAGCTACTAAACCTGTTGTAGAGAACATCAAAATGAAGATGAAAGTGATGAAGGTTCAACTACCAGAGGAAAAAAATCTGAATTCTGATTTCTTTTCAGATACAACATTCAAAGCACAAAATGTAGTCACTTTATTTTGGGAGGAGATATATGATTTTTTTTTTAGAACATTGAATGGAGGAATCCAGAAGGTTCAAAAGAATATTCATCCTCAAACTTTGAGAGATATGAAGCAATTAAAAAGGCAAAGCCACATAAAATCGCCACCAAGCCAATAATGTTCCCGTGTTATGACATGGTGATTTGGATTATCTCATATTCCCATATTCAGACTTGCTCAATAGTTGACCATTCAAAGAATGTTATTGCCTCCTATAAACTTGAAGTATTACAATTTATTTAAAAACTTAGCCTACTCGAATTTTTTGTGACCAAGGATTACTTAATTGGTTTTTAGAATAATGTGCTTAAGAAAGAAAACATGGATTTAGCTACATATATTAGAAAATGGATGGATGATGTAGAGGGTTTCAGGATGAAATTAATTAAACTTTATCCAACAACTCAGTTTAAGAACCCTCACATATTTGTAATCAAAATTCTCTCTAGAATTTATGGTGAACCAAACCCAAAGCATTGAAAACTTGAGTAGGTTCCTCTAATCTATGGAATTGTGAAAAACTCTAAACGGTTCAGTTGGGCAGATATTTTATCCCAAAACCTGTTTGATGCAATTAAACTTTCACAATCTATACCACTAAATCTTGGACAGGGGTTTTTCATATCAACCTACTTAATGGAAAAGGGCATCAAGAATAGAATTCAAGGTAGGGCATCCATCCGTTCCTGGTACTGGTTACTAGGGATTGACCCAAACATCCTAATAAGGAGGGGACAAGAGAAGTTCGTTCAGCTAGCCACTTGTTGGCACCTAGACGGAGTAAGAAGGGGATATCGTACATCCAATAGATTTTATATCGATGTGGTCCTTCGGCGGAAGAAAAGGGCAACTTATTTGTAAAAGCTAGGCAAAAAGGAAATTCGATCAACTTGATGGGGAGAAGAGTTCAACATTAATTGGATATTATGATAACATTTGTACCTTTTCCACTAATGTGGTGGAGCTATTCTCCTAATCACCAACCTATTAAGCATTTATGTTATATTTTATGGGAGGGTTGGTATAAAAAATACTTTTATGGCATATGAAACAATGTTATTCCTTATTTTCATGAGGTTCTATTTGGAAAAGCTCCATCGAGTGTTAGTAAAAAAGTCTAGTCTACATGACAACAAATTGGAGATTGGTTTGTTAAGGAAAAGATTTCTTATTTTAGAATTTTTGGATGTGAAGTTGGCCCACATGTCCTCCCTAGCTATATTCCAGATAGGCTTGCTTTCAGAGAAATAACCAATCAAACAAGAGTTCATGGAATTGCCAGATTCTTACATCAAAATTCAAAGAAGCTATCACCCACTTTTCATATAAAAGTTGGGAAATTACTTATTAAAGATAAGGGACATGATGTAGTCGAGGCCAATGGTTTAGAAGAAATATGGTTACATTCTCTTTCTCATTACAAATATGATTCTCAAAATATTGTCATCAATCATTTGTTGTTGGTTAAGTATTCAAAATGTATGTTCATCAACATCCACCTTTTAATTATGTCTTTATACATTATGACTCCTCCAATCAAGTTATCTCCAAGGCACATTTTATGAGCATGAAGTATAGACAAAAAATGCAGGATCATAGGAAAGACACATATAATTACTATCTCCAATAGAGAAGTAATGTTTATGGTGTGCCTCTTGCGAGGTTACAATTGTTGGAAGGAATAAGTTAACAATGTAAACTTTGAAACGGGAACTATAAACTCAAAACGAGAACTCTGCCCAAAAAACCTCGAAAAATCATGAAAAACAATGCTAAAAAAGAAAAGTGTGTATACTAGAATGATGATTTTTTTTCAGGATCAGTTTTGAACATGTTTTAAAAATGGCAGTAGAACGATTTTTTTGTGCAAAAATTATGCAAAAAACAACCTGAAAATGAAAAATGCTAGTAATGGAAAGATGGACCTTTTTTTTTAGGGCCAATTTCCAACATTTTAAAAAAATGCCAGTAAAATCGAATTTTTATGTGCAAAAATTGTGCAAAAACCAATGCTGGAATAACATTTTTTTTGGGTAAATTTTCAACATTTTGAAATAATGGTGTAAAATTTTTTGTTATGACTCAGAAAAAACATTAAAATTTCAAAAAAATAGTAAAAACATA
>APFE030464331.1:0-82459 GCA_000404065.3 Pinus taeda | reverse complement strand
AAAGAAACATTAATACAAATGATCGAATTTCAATTGAGAACAATAGTTTATTATGAGGAAAACAAAAAGAAAAAACCCTTTTAATTCTAATTGAAACAAAGAGAAAATTTCAATATAAAAAACTCAACACCCATATCTAGATACATTATCACCGCATCTCTTTGACTACAAATCAAGCACTGGAGAAAATTTGTAATATAAAAACCTGAGCATCCATATATAGATACATCAACACCCTATCTTTTTGAGTAAAAATCAAGCACTCTCTTTGTACATTAAAAAGGAATGATGCATCAATCTATCTTGGTTTATGAGGAGCAATAAAAGGAATTTTTTTTATAATCTTCTAGTTTAGATCAACTAAATAAAAAGGTGTAATAACTAATCATTTAGTTTGGGTTGTTGTTTCTAAAAGGGTATGGCCCAAAGCTTAATTATGTCCAATGTCACTTCATAATCTAATGATATGTAAGAAAGACCTCTTCCACTTGAATTAATAAGACACTAGAAACCTCACATACTCAAAACAAACCTATTGAAAACCAATTTGATTCAATAGACCTAATCAAAACAAACATACAAGAGAATGTAAAAATGAACATTTGAGTATACTCAAATCTTGAAATTTGTGATCCCAATTGATAATTCTTTATTTATTTCTATCTCATCATACGTTAATTATTTTAGAAAATAAAAATACACCTACATTTCTATCTTATTCGGAGTTCATTATTTTGGAAAAAAGAAAGAAACCCATGTGTTCATCTAGAACATGGAGAAGAGGTAAAACATGTTAGATTGTCTCTTTTTCTTTCACAATACACACCAATAACGACTCTTTTTAGCTTGCCAAGATTATTTAGCATCAAAAAATATCTGCCAATGGAAGATTGGCAAATATTGTGTCATACACAATGATTGGAAAATATTGTGTCATACCCAATGAAAAACAGGATGGGAAGAAAACAAATATATGTTGTAGATCCATGGGTGAAAAAGAAAAGTCATAAATACTAAACATATTGCAGATTTTTATAACTGCTTGCAAACCTGGCATAGATGCCTAATCTATGCATCATAGGAGATTTGGATAGGTTATAATTCTGAGCTTAATAGAATTGTCAAAACTTTTGACTTTACAAACTCCTTTTTGTTTGGGCACAAGAAGGTCCTATAAAACCACAAGCACTTCTACCTTATTATTCATGATGATGCCAAAATCAATAAACATATTATAAACATTTTCTTCCTTATGTCACCTCCTCAACGCCCATGCCATTATTATAAAATAGAATGTATTTATCATTCTACTTAACATTCATTTTTATCAAAATTCAATATTTTCACGAACATGAAATCACTTTAAAACATTTTATACCAATTTTCAAAATTAATAAAACAAACTCAACTTATTTAATAATGGTGAATTGTAATATATAAAAAGAACTCACTACATCTCATCCACTACCAATGTTAATCAAGTGAAGAAAAAAACACTATAATTCATCCAAACACAATTAATTTTATATTTATTAAAAAAAATCAAAATTATATATGTTCAAGTCTACATGTGAAATTCATTTATATGATTAAGACTTGCTTACACACTTGTTTCCCTTGTAATCAATTCATCTCAACAGAATTATCAGCGAAAACAAATCTTATCTATGCAAAGCTATAAAAGATAAGCTTCTTCGAAAAACTTTTTTATTTCCACCAAGTGATTTGTCTATTTATCAATTTAATAATGATGTGTGGAATTAAACCATATCAATTTATTAGAAATTATTGAAATTTTTATTTATTAACACCAATCTAGTCAAAACAATCCTAAATCTCCCAAAAACGATTGTTTTAAACTCATGCATTCAAACAAAATGAGCCTAACAGACCCTAAACAAAACGAATTAAGTGAGTTGTTGACTTAGCCTAACAAACCCTAACTGACATAGCCTGATCACATTCCAACTTCAAGTCATTAACTAAAATAGTCGAAAGACCCTCACCCTATATCTCAAGTCTTGAAGCACTTGGTTGCCTTCATTTACCAAACATTGCTTGCGTACGTTTGGACTTGATTTGGTTTATAACAATTTGCTTAGCCAAAGAGAGCAGGGAATCCATTTGTGATTATTTATAGATTTGCAAATGGAAAATGCAAACTATTTTATGCAATCAACGAAGAATTGCAAATTGCAAATTACAGATTTGCAAATGAAAAATATAAACTATTTTATCTCATAAGAACATAATTGATCAAATTAAAGTCATCTATTATGATCAATTTATCAAAAAGTTGTGTCATCCATTATGTTTAATCTATCAAGAAGTTTCAAAATTTTAAACTCAAGTCATACATCATGTTCAATCTCCCAAAATCCAGGTCTGACTACTTTGATTATTAATCAAATGTAAAACCAAAATATATTGTTTTGTTTAAAACTCGATCTCGTAGCAGATGTTTTCGTCGGAATCGACCTTAATTTCTCGAATACACTCATCGAATTCCAATGGCTCCAGCTTCTCCCCGACATTGGTAAGAATATGACAGAGTTCCCTTGCAGAAATCTTGCCGGTGCCCTCTTTATCGAGGGCTTTAAAGGCATCCCTAAGTTGAACATGGAAGCTCCCTCCCTTCAAGTTCCATTTCATCACGTCCACGAAGCGAGGGAAGTCGATGGTGCCGCTGATCTCTTCGCGTTTAATGATCTCTTTAAGCTCTGCCTGAGTGGGATTCTCCCCCATGGATCGCATCACGGTTCCTAGTTTGGCCACCGTAATGTACCTGTCATGGTCGGTGTCGAATAGGCTGAACGCCTCCCACATTGGAGCGATCTGCTCTTCACTCCAGATCAAAACTGAAATTTTACTGAAAAACTATTTTGTTTGTTCCTGCCAAAATTAGTTAACATCAAAATTCCCTCTGAAATCCGCTGAATATCGTATTGGATGCCCAGTGAGCATTGTTTGGGGCAATTTGTAGCAGATGGGGCGATTATGAGAATCGCCGGGTGGTGGGGTGATTCTGAGAATCGCCCCGCCACCGCCCCGCCACCACCACTGGTGGCGGGGCGATTCTCAGAATCACCCCACTATTCCGCGATTCTCAAAATCACCCCATCTGCTACGAATCACCCCAAACAATGCTCACTGGGCATCCAATACGATATTAAGCGAAGAAATCCTAGCCCTGCGAAAGATCTGCGGTGATGGCACTACTGGGAATTGGACTGGGGTCGCCTTGGGTGTTATTGCAATAGGGGGCGATGTCAGTGTTGGTGCCGGAGAGGCTAAGCCCATCAATACTGTAACAAAAATGAATATGACTCTAACCCTAATGACTTCACAACACACCCTATTACCAACTATCTTATATCTGACATTTAGTCATTAATTTGATCTTATATCTATCATTTAGTCATTAATTTGATTATTTTCTTATTATTCAGTTATATAATTATATCATATTATGTTTGATCCTAAATCAAATATTTATCAGAGTGAGGAAATTCGGTCAGTAAAAGATATATTACTTAGTTTTTAAAATTGACGACAGGATTATCCATTAATTCAAAGTAAAAGATATATTACTTAGTTTTTTAAATTGACTTCCGCTTAATATTCATTTGCAGTTTCCGTAAAGAAAAACTTGGCAGAAATATCTACAACAAGTGGTGAATTGTGAGAAGAATATGTACAAGATCTGTGGGAGTCTTATCTTGCTGAACGAACACACCGTAAAATGTATCACACCTCATCTCTTTTCTCATTGAACGTCATTGTCAGTATTAATATGAAAAAACCATACAAACAATTATATCCACAAACAATCAAATGACCGACCACATACTACCATGTCATTTCCCGAATATTATTACTGTGATACCATTTCTGCCTCAACTTTATGCTTAAAAATTCCATGGCATTTCCCCATTATTATAGATATGATACCATTTCTGCCTCAATTTTAAAGGCACACACTACAAAATATCCACCTCAGTCACCCTTTCCCACAGTAGGCCCATGATTGTTACGTATTAGCTTTGGTCATTCAATTCCATGTCAAACTTGTAAATGGAATTAGGTATTAGGAAATGGATTCTAAACTGCACATTGAATTAATGGATAATCCTGTCGTCAATTTAAAAAACTAAGGTGGTGGAATCGCCCTGCCACCACCTCGCCACCACCACTAGTGGCGAGGCGGTGGCGGGGCGATTCTCAGAATCACCCCACCACGCGGCGATTCTCAGGGGCGATGTCAGTGCTGGTGCTAGAGAGCCCATCAATACTGTGACGAAAATGAATATGACTCTAACCTGTGTTGTTGCACATTCCAATGCGTAAAGACAATGAACCTGTGTTGCTGCGCATATAATTTTGTACTGACGATAGTGTTGATGGATGTATGGTCCACAACAACATTGGTGGCCTCAAAATTATTTAATGTGTTGTACCAACCAGAAGTACCCTCGATTGAGCTATGGTGCCGGTGAAAGTTAGAAGTGGTTCTTGAATTAGGATTCAGATTCTAACTCTATTTTTGAATTCCAAATGAAATGCGATTGAAACTATAATTGAAAACCAAATACATTATGTGATAGTTTGGGTGAGAGATTGGATATTTTTCACTGTAGAGATGGGTTGAGTAAATGGGCAATCAAGATTACTATAGTTGCTTACCAGACCATTGTTCTTATCTTTCTTTCTATTTTCTCTAAATTAATCACTTATCTGACCATTGCAATCTTACCTTCCACTTCTCTCATGTGAGATTGGTGGTCTGCTTTCCTACTAATTGAAGTGATATGGCCAAAATCGACGGTTTCAGACCTCGAACTGGGTTTGGTTTGGTACCAACCTGGGGCCAAACTCGCTAAGGGTAAGGTGAAAATCGTGGTGTATTAAGGTCTGGAGGGCTTGCACTTCTAAGGGCAAGGAGAAACGCGGTAAACGTATTAAGGAATAAAGCAGTATAGTCTATAAATCCACTCCCAACCCTCTAAAAGCTAGATTCTTTTGATTTCTCTTGGGTAATAGTTCCCCACGGACTACGGTAGCATAAGGGAAAGCCAACACTTCCGGCCCCAAGAGAATATACGTGGCATTGGTGGGCATAGATGGCCAAGTGGGATCATGTGCAACAAGATTGTTTGTGAGCTTAACAACTTGCATTATTTGGCTCATAAGAGTCCTTGCCTGCTTGCTCCTTTGCTTATGGATGGAATCCCGATTTCTTAGATCAAAGCATACCAAACCATTTCTCATATATGAAATGGGCGTGGACTACATAACAGTTCAAAGGGTACTTAAATAACCTTCTGGCCTATATCATGTTGCAATTTTCTTTGCAGAAGAAAGCCTCTCCATGACCTGTGTCATTTCTGGCAAACTGTTGTCGACAAGTTAAATCCTCTTAACTGCTATCAGGATTATAACTCTGGTTTTTTGTTTATAACTTCAATCAAAAATGAAAATATGAGAACTTAAATTTATGATTCTCTGGCAGATGGAGAGCTTTGAAAGAAGGGAGGGAGAGGAGCTGATCATTCTACTTGTGTCCCTTGGAATTCTGTACGTGCATACTCACAGGTACCTATTTATATAAAACCATTTTGTGTTTTTTTTTTCCTTGTAATCGCCCCAAGCCTGACTGGCCTAATAGATATATATTCTATACTTTACTATTTCTACTTGATTGTATTTTAATTGCCGCACGACCCACTATCTATAAAAAAACGATGAGTATCCTTAACTATTTTGGTTCCCTCAATACTATTTGCATTCCAGGTTTAGTCGTTAATGATTTTTGCTGGTTTTTTTACTTGAAAGGCATATATTGCGATTTCTACGATGAGACCTATAGTTTATTCATGTTAAATTTAAATTGGGCATTGCTTTCACTTTCTGTGATTGTAAATTGCAAAACCCTCTCTATCATTGTTCACTTCAGTTGGCCCTTTGTTACTTAATTTTCTCTTTAAGAATTCTATTTTCGCTACCACACTGAGCTTTAGTTCACCGACCCTCTTGGTCTCTCAGTGGAGCCAGACTACTTGTTACATCTTCTATGGATGATCCATAGATTTTTCATTAGTTTTCAAAGATTTTCCATAGATGGTCCATAGATGGGTTTTCTCTTACTCGATGTTCCCTTATTGTTTTATTTTTACTTGTTTGGGTGTAATTTTTTACTATTCTTTTCCAATGTTATTCTTTTTGGGTTGGTGTTAGAGTGTAAGTAATAAACTCGCATGAAAGAGGATAAGTCTTTTTTCTTTTCATTTTTGATCAGTTAATTGCGCATTCAAGTATGTCTGACAACTAGGACCTTCGACAAAGCATTTTAAGTTATTTTTTTAGAGATTTCCAAGGAATTTGTTTAGATTAGGTTTAGGTTATGCTTAGATTATTAAATTATTGCAGTTTCTCCATTCAAAGTTGTAGTTTAATATGCATGTACTTTTAAAATTTCCAATGTCTTTTTATTTTAGTTCCAGCACTAGTATAGGAAGTAAGTGGAGTTTCAATCTAATTGTAGGAGGAAAGTAAGTGTAGTCTCAATCTAATTGTAAGGTAGTTTTGTTTTATTTTGATGAGTTAAATTGCATTGTAGTTTTATTTTATTTTGATCAATTAAATTGCATTGTAGTTTTTTTTTTTCATGTAGGTTTCCCATTAATTTACTGTAGTTTCTGGTGAGTATAGTTTGGAGTATCTTTTCCTCACTTTGATAAATATTTGATTTAGGATCAAACATAATATGATATAATTATATAACTGAATAATAAGAAAATAATCAAATTAATGACTAAATGATAGATATAAGATCAAATTAATGACTAAATGTCAGATATAGGATAGTTGGTAATAGGGTGTGTTGTGAAGTCATTAAGGTTATTATTGACTCCTTAAATATGACTCAAGGATTTCTAAAAGTATTCTTCCAATATTAATGAGTTTCTAGGTCTACAATGCAATCACCACAATGAAATAATAAGCATTTACTACTAACTAGATGTTCATAGTCCCATAAAAGGTTTTTATATCCCTCGTTACTTCCCCCATTGGGGTGCTTTTCATTTATTTTATTTCTCCCTTTTCTTTTATTTAGATATGAGGATGGGTAACATCTAATTGATAATAGTGGGGGAAGCAATGCACTGAATAACCATATTAATAGGGGTGTCTCCTTATATTGGGTGTAAATTCTTAACCTAATTGACTTTTTAGAATTGTTACCAAGGGAGATGTTTTTATGCTGTTGTTAAGATATTCGTAGTGAATTTGATAAATGTAATACTTTCTCAGTGGTAATTGATGTTAATGGAGGTCCAAACTTAGTTTGCTCATTTTGGTTGTGTTTCCCGTTGTGGTATTAGCGTTCATGTGCTCCTCATGAGTCACCTGCAACAAAATAAGACAAACACAAAATACCATGTAACTATATTTAAAATGCCATCAAAGTTATTATTGTGGTTCATAAGATGAAAATGATAGTGACATTCCTTTAAAGGTTTGGAAAGAAATTAAAATAGATTATTATTATGGCCTTAGATACTCTAATCAAAGTAAATCGAGTGGTCGTAGGTAGCTCATCGTATTCTCCCTACATGTGGGGTGTGATTTCACTGATGATGCATTATTAGGATTATGATTGACACTAGAGTTATTTTCTGGGAACTTGCTTGTTTTTCCAATTATTTCATTCTTGAGAGAAAATCCTCTGGCATCTAGGTTTGGGATTTATTGATAGCAAATGAAGTTATCCTACCTTCATTTCTTGGGAACACATTTATGAGGGAGTAATAAGGTTCTTGAGGTGTAACTAAGTTGCTTTAGAACAAATGAAACTTGCTTCTGGGATTCCTTGTGAACTTTTTGTGAACATATTTTATGGAGAGCGTGATTAGTTTAGCGAGGGTCATTAGATGAGATTCACTGTAATCTAACTCCAGTTCCTCTTTTTAGCGAAATCCTGGCCTCCTATGAATTTTTCATGCTCAAAATTAAAACAAGGATAATAAGGAAAATGTGCTTGATGTGATATGGTAAATTTGTCCATCTATGTTTAGGTGTAATAACCATGGCATGTAATGGTTGAAAACATGTTGAATTTATACTTAGGAAAGAAAAATGATATGCTACCAAAAACATTAATGTGTTTTTTTCCTCGTAAACAACTTTGTTTGGCACATAAAAATTTGGTTTTACTAGCATTTTTTAAAAAGTTTGAAAACTGACCCTAAAAAAAAAATCATTGTTCTAGTATGATCACTTTTTCGTTTTGAAGCTATATTTCACACGAAAATTTCATATAAATTTCGTAGTCACTGCCATTTTTAAAACATGTTCAAAATTGAGCCCTAAAAAATAAAATCATCGTTCCAGTATACACAGTTTTCATTTTTAGTACTGTTTTTGATGTTTTTTCGGGATTTTTTGGCCAGAGTTCCCATTTTGAGTTTATAGTTCCCATTTCAAAGTTTACATTGTTTATAGATAGCATCTCAGAAATTGAGCATCAAAATCAGTCTGAATTGGAGGAAATTGTGCAGGAAATGAATGCATCATAATTGTTTCCACCACAACTTCTAGGAGGATAACATCACACTCAAAAAGAGAAAGAAGGAATAGATAAAGAGTTAGGTCAAGTAGAGAAACCAAAGAAACTACAACACACATACCAGTCAAAGACTCAAGAATAGTTATCAGGTATCATTCTAAAACAAAGAATGATAATAAACATTAAGTCACCTAAACATGTACATCAATTTGATGATCGAATGAATGTTGATCATACTAAGATAAAGAAAATCAAGGAATTAATTCAAATAGAAGAAATTGTTCAAGAAACTATGAAAAGTCTGTGATGTAGGAAAGTGTTCCCTCTACATACCGAAGCAACCCCTCTAGCCCTAGAGTGGGTCTATTCACAACAAAGACAGAACAACAATTGATTTCCTTAAACAGTCATCGCTAGATGCCTACCTCAAACTGGTGGTCGACGAAGTTCCATTGCACTGCTCTAGCTTCTGCTTCCTTCTCCTCAATGAGTGATTAACTTGAAACAATACAAATGAAAAACAACAAAGCACGTAACCAGGAAACAATAATGATCTATTTACCCATAAAGTCAAGAAGTCATGAGCTATAAAGTAAATTACATAGAAGACATAGGAAAACATCATTGATTGTATTAATAATGAATCAAGAGCAAGCTTACAACCAAGTCTTGACGTCACAAGCCTTCTCAGAGGGTCCAACCAATATGTTTCTCAAGAATTCACTTTTCAAGGATGAATCTCCCAACATACATGTCTCTCTCTCACTCATAAGTTTTAACACAAAGTTAAGGGCACTCCACAACCTTCCACAAGATATCAACAATCCCACACTTGTCACACCCACACCAACTATCTATCAAACTCAAAAGCACTAGCAGCACTGCCCAACCAAAGGAACTGGCATATCATAGCAAAGGTGATTGCTTTAATAGGAGGAGTCTCCATGAAATGTGGAAGGAGGAGCTCATCCTCAAGGAAGGTAGCACAAATGACGGAACTACCATACCAGAAGGGGAAGGGGGACCCAAACTATGCCAACAACTAGGTCTGGAGACATCCAGAAAGCTGACTGTTGAAACTAATTCACCTAATCTGGATTGTCACGGGCCGTAAACTAATTCTTCGCGACGACATTGCGAGGAGACAATGCACACAGACCCATTGTTGCTAGACACAACTCATAACCTCGCGCTGGGTCTAGAAATTCGACCGTCACGAAACTGATGTACACCTGTGATAGAGTCGCAATGAGACCTTCATGGACATGGAAACATCGTGTATATTAAGGTTTTACTCACGACGAGGCAGAAACTTAGGGAATGAAGGTCAATTTGCAGTAGCAGAGAGCATTTGCTTAATCTTCTTACATTAGTGGGAAGATATGAACATGTTTATTTGACACATGGCACAACAGAAGGACTGAGATGGGGATAGTGACAAATTACTATGTAACAGATGCACCCTAAAGCATGAAGCCTGAGAGAGTGGGAGGGCTGAAATGCTTTACAAAACTGTCTGAACTGGAACAACCTTGAAAATCATGCAGGCGCAAGTACAATTGATATCTGTGATAGTGAAATAAATATAGTTGAGGCATGGGCGAAACCATCCATAAGACATATGGAACTTGGTATGTGGTATGGACGTAGCCACCTAGTTGATAAGACCATAATAATGATAAAGGTATGGTCGCAGCCATTCATGAAGACTCAGGCATGGTCACAGCCATCCATCAGAGAGTCATATATGTAATCACGAACCAATCCATGCAGCCCGAACATATGTAATCTTAGTTCGGGATCTTGAAACCCAACCGATCAGAGTACAAATCCTACCATGTGAACAGATGTGCTAAAGTCAAACATGATAGAAAGTTGCTTGATTACCGGTCAATGACGAAAACCGTTAATGAGCGCAAGAGAAACCATCAATAATGCCAATGGCTCTCAAGGTACTGTCCAGTACAATCCACTAAGTGTGAAAAATAAGTTGAATTCGAACACTCATGGAATCACCCAATCAAAGACCAATGAGGAAAGTCTGTCGTCAAGCGTGAAGAACTTGCCATTGAAGCATGCAAGTTCCAAGGTACTGAAAGGGATGTCTAGATCAATCTCTTGGATAAGGAGCTGGTGTCGACAGGAGACGATCCGTCGTAGGAGGGTCATGATGTTTCCCCCATCAATGACACGAGATAAGGAACAAGTGGTAGATGGTGAAACATAGTATCAGAGGAGGAGGTAAGGGTGTATACTGCAGAAGGATTATATTCTTGAACATATCGGAGACATGACACCGGAATGAGGCAGCATTTTGGTACCAAGGGATCAGAGGCCTGATGGAGACAACACGGATCAGATGGAATGAGGCAAAATGGCTACCCAGAACCCTGGAAGGCCAACTGATGATGTGTGGATATCCCAACCTGACAAGAAGCAAACGTGTCGATGTTCAAGAGTGACTAGCTACCGCAGGTAACCAATGATGACTTCCAAAATTTTTCCCCCACCATTGCTGGCGAGTAACCTAATTATTTTTGAAAACAAGCTTGAAGGGGATAGCATATGCTTGTAATATAAGTTCAACCTTCGGTCGAATCCAACCTAGTGATAGTTTAACGAGCCCTAGGGAGGAGAAGCATAAGTCTCATCATGGTGACAAGTCTAATGTCATCAGGGTTTAATGAGCCTGACATAGGTAAAACTTGGAGTATTTTTTATGTTTAGAGAGTTTGAAAAAGACATGAAAAAGAAAACTCCAGGGGGGGTCCTTTTTCGTAGATTTGTGTCCCTCGAGCCCGAAAAAGTATAAAATAATACTCGAGAACTGCTTGACCATTACGATCAAGGAGTACTTTTCATAATTAGTGACCTCGATTCGGAAGAGTAGAAAAGTGATCGAAGACATGCCGTTTCATAACCAATATCGAACCTGAAACGATAAAAGTCTGTCAATATTTTCACGTTTATACGGTCGGAAAAGAGCTCAAAGTGGACCACCTCTTATTTCATTTAATGAGTCGAAAGGAATAACTCGGCAATCTTTTTGTTTTTTAATTCGGAAAAGAGATTAAAGAGGACTTTGCAGAAAATACGGACCAAGTGTATACGGAACTCTAATACGAGCCAACCACCGCTATTTCTGTACAAAACATTGCACCATAAGATCCATTCAACACAAATAGATTATATATGTGGAAATAAGGTCAAAAACCCAAAAAAACCTAATTAAAAACCCAATATAAATGAAGAAAACCCACACCCTAAAGTGTAATTCCTAATTTTTTCAAAAAACACTATAAAGCGAGGTGTGGTAATTCTGTTTTTTTTTTACATTTACATTGTGCATTTTTACCTTTGGCATTTTGGAGCACAAACCTCAGTGGACTTCTGAAGTCGATTCCGGCATCAACGGTCCATGGTTTCGCCTGAAACTTTCTCCAAGTAAGTACATTCCTCCTTGCGCTGCATTTTAGTGGTTTTTTCATGCAATTTGGCATTAGATAGGTGGTTTTAGGTAGATTTTCAAATCCGAGTCCGCCTCTCGGTCGTTACGGAAAATCCGCTCGAGTTAGTGATGACTGAGTGTGGTAACACATACCACCTTTGGGATTGTCACAAGAGATTGATGTACTCTAGCAACGATCATGGGAAAAATGAACTATTGAGCTCGAGTCGTCACCACTGTTTGGAAAACAACCATGATGGCACCGTAAAGTTGAAATTCTTTATAATTTATGGATTTAAACTTATAAAAAGAGTTCTAATTCATGTTTCCTTTAATGCAGGGCAACATGGCATTTGTATGGCAAGAAAGAACTCACGATATCAACGACGAACAAGTGTTCAATGATCCCGGGTGCCAAAGAGATTTACTTGCTTGTGGATTACTAAACTTCTTCCTCACTCCGCATCTTCGGGCCCAACCTGACTTGTTAGAGTTGCTAATTCGTGCTTGGAACCCAACGGGTGGAAAGTTTATTATCCGGGGCAAAGACATTGAGTTCGATGCTACGGATATATATTTCTTGACTGGATTGTCCCGTTGCGGCGAGAGACCGATTTTAGAGGGCCAACGAACTAGCGTTGAATCACTGGACATGTTGGTAACACGGGTGTGCCCAGGGCACGTAAATCAACCTCTAGCAGGAAATTGCCGATTCCAACAGTAGAAGACCTGATTCTCCACTTAGTTCTATTTATGGTGACAAGAGTAGCGGGCTCTCAAGCCCAACACAAGGCAACAAAGACCCACCTTCGGTTGGCTCTTGATTGCCTTAACCTGACCATGTACAACTGGGCTGAAGCAGTGACTAGTAACATGACGAGGAAGTTCACCAAGTGCCATCGCGGGGAAACAAAGCAGTTCGGTTATGGGTCTATTATAATCCCGCTCATGTTAGAGCGAGTACCATCACTTCAGTTACAATGTTGGGTTGTGTTATATTCTTTCCACATAGTTAACAGGGGGTTTGAGGGGTACCCGTAACTCCACTTTATGGGGTCCGGGGCAGCGCCCCCGGAAAATTTTGGTTTTGGACCCTATGTTAGGTTGGGCGGACCCACCTATGGTTTTGTGCATGATTTTCGCACATGTTTTTTGGACGCGATGGTTTTCGGTCCATGGTATTGGATCGATGGTTTTTTGGTCCATGGTATTGGACGTGATGTTTTTTCGGTCCATGGTATTGGATGCTTCGGCATGTATAAATATGTATTGTAACATTGAAAGGAACATAATGAAAATCAAGCTGGTAGTCTCGGCTTTGAGATCCAGTGGGAAATCTCTGTGTATATGTGTTTTATGTGTTATGCTCTCGCATTTTTATTTTTCATGTGATTTAGAATTCGTATGCAGGTAATTTCTGTATGGGGTTAAAACCTACATACAGGACATGGACTTAGACAGACCGAGACAACGGGAGACCTGGATCACTTGCTGGGCACATGTCATGCCGCGAGGGGGTGGCGACCAACCAGTGTCATGGGGGACACTATTCCGAGAGTGGCTAGATCACCAGACAATCTTTGTCGAGGATTGGCCATATGCAGGTATGGATTTTCGTGGGGACCTCGACATGATGCTACCTGCTGGCAAGCAGTGGGATGATGGAGGTAAAACACTTGATCACACTATTTTGTATTTTGTCTTTTATGATGTTTTTTGGATTTTTTCATGCATGTCTTAATGATTTATCTTATGTTACTTGCAGATATGGGACCAGAGAGGCCTATGGGACTAGCTCTGGAGGCACAGAGGGATCCACAAGGCATCAGAGAGTTGGCCTTCGTTCCAGCAGCTGGCAGTCCAGTGGAGACAGTGGCCCGTAATCTTGAGGGCCTGACAGAGGGGATCCCAGATTATAGGGGGATCGAAGAGGTCCCCATAGAGTATTAGATACATACAGTAGGGGTGATACCTAGGGTGCATAGACTCTTGAGATGAGTCGCACGAGTATTGGTGTGCTACAGAGAGCATAACCCACCACAGTAAATGCCTAGGTTTTGCTTTCTGCTGATTTTTAGAGAGACATGTGTCTCAGATGTACACAAACTCATTTTTTTTTGAAATATACACTTATTTGTTTTAGCACATCGGTGTGCCACACGACATATATATATATCTATCTATATATATATATATATATATATGCATCTATCTTATGGTTCATTATTGTGTCTAAATGCTTCTGCACAATGTTTGATTACATGTTGCGTAAATGTCTGTCTAATACATGATTTGCTAATGCATCAGTTAATGTGTTTAATCTTCTTGGAATGTGTTGATATGTAATAAAATCAAAACTTCTTTCCAATAATTTAACGCGTAAATACAACCTTAAAATCCAATGATCTCTAACGGAATAACGCCTGTTAAGTTGGTGGAAAACAAGTTGAGAATCCATATTCACAACCAATACACAAATATCAAGGTTAACTACCTTGGTCAGTAATTCAATAAAAACGCTGTATTCAGCGACATTATTTGTGGTGCAACCCAGACAAACACCCTGAAGGTCTACTAATTCACCGTGAGGATCATAGATCACCCATGTCGTAGAGGAAAGATTCTGGGTACTACGGTAGGCACCATGAACGAAACCAACGTAAGGTGTAGCAGACATCTGCAAAAGATGTAAAAAGACACAATAAGTGGCGATTACGCCTACACACCAAGCCATACAAGAAAACACACACTAAAAACATGCATGCTGAAAATACACATATGTACAAATCAGATGCATGGGATTCATGCATAATATTTTTTCAGATAAAGCTCGTTTCAGGGCTTATCTAGAGGATTCCCTTTATAATCGATTATCTCATAAACCCCTTTTTGCAAAACACGTTTCACAATGTAGGGCCCATGCCACATAGGCTCAAATTTGCCTGCCCCCAGCTTATCTTTCGCTTGATCATAGAGCAGGACTAGATCTCCTTCAACAAAAGAATGGGGATGAACAGTTTGGTCGAAGTGAGTTTACACTCTCTTCTTCTGCACTTCAATGACTAGAGAGGCTAGTCGACGGGTCTCGTCTAACCATTCTAAGTAAAAAAGACGTTCTTCTACCAGAGTAGTGTTCGGAAGTATTTCGACAGCTAATTTAAGCGAAGGGATTTCACACTCAATTGGAAGAGTGGACTCCATACCATAAAATAATTGGAACAGGGTGATCCCGGTGGCATATTTTGTGGAAGTTCGGTAGGCCCATAAGGCGGAAAACAAAATCAGATGCCAGTTGGAATTGTGCATGCCAATGGTGCATTGAAGCATCGTGACTAACACTTTGTTGAGAACTTCTACCTGGCCATTGGCTTGAGGATAATACGATGTTAAACTATCATGCTGCAAGCCCAACTGGTTGTTAACTCAGTCATCATATGATTACGGAAATGAGAACCATGATCAGTGACGATAGCCTGAGGGACTCTGAAATGTGAAATGACATGATTAAATAAGAATTGTGCCACTATCTTACCATTATTAGATAGTGTAGGCATCTTCTTGGCCCATTTCATCAAAAAATCAACAACAACGATGATATACCCATGCACCTTGGCCGAGCGAGGTTTAAAGGTCATATAATCAATGCCCCATTTGGAAAAAGGGCCGACGGTAATGACAGGGAGCAAAGGAGTAGGGGGCGCACACATCTTCCGTTGGTAGATTTGACACGCATGACAAGAGTGGATGACGAGAATGAAATCCTTGAAAATAGATGGCCGAAAATAACTAGCACGGAGAATCTTTTGAGCAATAGCATACCCGAACATATGACCTCCACAAGTGCTAGAGTGGCAACCATTCAAGACTCGTTCGGCCTCCTCGAATGTCAAACAATGATGGAGAACAAAGTCAGTGCCGACCCGCTACAGGGTGTCCCCAATAATGCGATAGGGTTGAGAATGATGGCGAATACGTCGCCGAGCATCCTTAGATAAATCAGAACGAAAGGAGGACGTTTGAAGGTAGACAATAATATCCCCGTACCATGGATCGAGGGTGCTAATAAAAAATAGAGACTCGTCCGGAATATGGTCCTCTGATCAAGAGGGTGTAGTTGTAGATGGTAGGGAGCAGAGAAACTCAGCGAAAACAAGGGATTTCTTAGACTTGGCTGTAGTGAACTCCAAGTCAAACTCTTGAAGGATGACAATCCATTTTGAGTATTTTCCCCCCAGTAACTGACGTGACAAGATGTATGTCATTGGGTTGCAATCAGAAATCACTGTCGTGGTGCGCAATAATATATAGTAACGGAAACGTTGGATGGTATGAACGACAGCCAAGGCCAACTTCTCGACATAGGCATATCAAGTTTCTGTATCAAGTAGATTGCGGCTGAGATAGTAGACAACGTGCTCAGTACCATCATCGTCGTCTTAGCCCAAAACCATGTCGATAGTGGTATTGACGGCGACGAAATAAAGAGTATAGTCACGGTGATAATTAGGCGAACGTAACAACGGAGCAGAAACAAGGAGCACCTTGAGTTGCTCGAATGAATCTTATGCAACGACATCCCAGACAAAAGGGGTATCCCATTTTAATAATCGCGTATAGCCTTTAGCTACTTCAACATAGTTTGGAATGAAATGGTGTAAAAAGTTTGCTTTACCCCGCAAACTCTGCAATTGCTGCAAAGAAGCAGGGGGAGGAAGATTCAAGATGGCTTCGATCTTAAGGGGATCCAGGCGGATGCCCTCTTTGGAGACGACAAACCCAAGAAGTCTACTAGATTCAACACAAAATACACATTTATGTGGATTAAGGTGAATACGATAATGTCAACAGCGAAGAAAGATTTCACGAAGGTGTTTCGGATGGTTTGGGTGCTTTGCTAAATGAGTCGGAAGGTCATCCAGGTAAGGCTGTAGAATGTGTCGAATATTGTGGAACGCATAAGACATTGCACGTTGGAAGGTAGCACCGACATTTTTTAGACCGAAAGGAAGTTTCTTATAAGTGAAAGTACCCATGGAAAGATAAACGCGGTCTTGTGTTGATCTACGGGTGAGATATTGATCTGGTTGTAACTAGAGAAGCCATCCATGAATGAAAAAATATAGCTCCCAGCACACTCATCAATGAGTTGGTCAATGAAAGGTGTGGGGAAACTATCTTTCTGATAGGCGCAGTTAATGTCGTGATAATCAACACATACCCTAATAGTGCCCTGTTTCTTGGTTACAGGGACAATATTAGAAACCCAATCTGTAAGTGAGATAGGGTAAATAAAACTAGCTTTAAGAATATTTTCAACTTCCGCTTTGATAGCTACAGCCTTTTGGGGGTGCACGGGGCGTAGACGCTGTCGAATAGGTTTAGCACTTGGATACGTAGGTATTTCATGCACCACGATGCTAGGATCGATGCCAGGCATCTCTTCATACAACCAAGCAAAAACATCATGAAATTCTTGAAAAAGATCAGTATAAAGTTGAATCTCCTCCGGAGTACAGGTTACTCCGATGTGAATATGCTCGACAACCCCTGGATTAACAGAGATGTCGATAGGTTGAGTTTGCGTAATGTTCCCCATATTTCCTTTAGAGAAAACCTGATGGATTTGTATAGGTGTCTGAAGGGGTTGGGAAGGGAGAAAGGAAGCAAACTGCTCAAGACAAGGAAGCATAGCCCCATGGGCAGGGACAAATGAGGAACGATGATGATGATCAGACCAGGGGGGTTCCTCAAAGGACATAGTCTCAATAATCTCTTCATCCGAAGGAAAGACTTCCTGTAGGGGATCCGAAGAAGCACCATCTCCAAGCCAAGGGGATTGGATGTACGAGTTGAGAGCCCTATTGGAAGGAGTAGGTTCAGGAAATGAAGCCAATGCAGAAACAATTTCGATGTAGTTGAGCTCAGCAAGACTCAACAGCATAACATCACCTAAAGATTCTATTCGATTAGCAGGGGGAAGAACCCATGGATCAAAACGAACAAAAATCATATTAATGGGAGCGATGTTTGGAGGTGGGAGTGAAAAAACACCCATGAGGGCAGGATCTTTAAAAAGTCCAGCACCCACACTCTCATATGGAACAGAGGTATGCTCTATGAAAGGCACGTTGCCATCGGAAGAAGAAGATGCGAAGAAGGACAGCTGGTCTACGGTGACAATCTTCCCTTGATGGGGAAAAAGAAGGACATGAAATAGAGATGAGGCCACGGCTCACATGGCATAGGTCCAGCTTCGTCCTAAAAGGAGGTTGTAAGTCAAATTGGAATCAACAACTTCAACCTCAACTTCGACCGTCTTCCCTTTTAGAGTAATAGGCAGACGTGGGAGGATATCGTAAGGGTGAGAATCTCTCCCATCGAAGGCCTCCAAGGTATTGGTAGACTGGCTCAAGGTTGGAGAACCAATAGCCTTCCAACAAGCAACAAACATTATGCAAGTAGAAGCACCTTCATCAATAATAGTACGATGAAGAGTCTTAGAATTGATGATGACTTGAATAAGAAAGGCTATTTGGTGAGGCAGTCTTGGTACATGAATTTCCAGGTCAAAAGTGATCAATTTCGAGTTAGCTGGGTCAATGCCACCGATGGCCGATAGCAATGACTTCCTCTACGACGGAGAGCTCTAGAGGACCTCTAATGTGGACATAGCTAAAGGAGCTTGGGCTAAGTCCTCAACGATGCTATAATGTTGAGAAGCACGAGAATTAGGGTTGTAAGAAGACTTCCGGAGCACTCCTTTAGGAGGAGGTTGAATGAATGTCTCAGTACTAGGTTGTTTGAGATGGAGTGGACCCGAACTGGATGGAGGAACACTAGAGGGGACCTCAGTTTCCTTCCTAGTGGGTGGAGGATACTCTTTTGACCATGTACTAATATGGACGAGAATTGTCCCAACTATAAAAACTTGAGAGCCAAATGGGGAAGAGGATTGAGATGGATCAACCACCATTTGAGTCTGCTGCGAGGGAAAAGGCTCTTTAAGCACAACAAGGGTCCCAGTGGCACCTTTCAACAAACGACTAACTTCAGACCGTCTCAGGCAGTCTTTAGTATAGTGATCCTCATCGCAAATAAGACAAGGATACTTAGGTTTGCGCTTGGCACCTTACTCGGCCGGAGGCTTAGGGGGATCTTGCTTAGGTTGATCAGCTTTAGTATTTCCTTTTCCCTTCTTCTTACCTTTCAAGGTTTTGTCTGCCGAGGTGGACTGAACAGCGTTAACCTTGGAAGTCTTACCAGAATTGGATAAAGCCTGGGAAGCATTTTCATTTGGAACATTAGATTTTTCTTTGCAGGGTTGGCAGGAACTTTTCAGGACACGTTAACGGAACCTATGACACCATCAACGGATGGTGTTGACGGGGCTTGGGAAGTTCCGGGTCACGGGGCATCTGGAAAATAATCATATAGTGTACCAGACTAGGAGTAAACCAAGTCGAGGTACTGAGCACGCGTAATGGTCTTCTCTTTAGTTACACATGCCCCCATAGCAATGTCTCGGGCTATTGGACCGATGAACGAGGTTGTAAACCAGTCGATCAGAAGCTGGTCGGGGATCCCGAACTTAATTAAACGATGACGCCGCCTCCATTCATGAATGTGATTAGAGATATGCGTAGCCATGTTGTGTTTCAAATATGTTAGGACGTGTGTGCCCGTTTCATATCGAATCGGCAACTGGAAGTGATTTAAGAATTCCATAGCCAGCGAGTTAAAGTCCTAAAAAGTTCCGCGAGCCAACTCAATGTACCATTTGGTAGCAGATCCAGTGAGAGTCCGTTGAAATAGGCAGAGTCGGATTGGATCATCAAGCCATGAATTCAATGAACACCATAGGTGATAGGTCATGACATGAGCTAGGGGATCTTCTCCAGCTTTACCATCGAATTTGGGACAATCACAGAGAATCTTGGTTGGAACCGGTGGCCAATACGGATTATGAAGAATAGGATCATTGGTCAGTTTGGACACGTTTGATAATTCCAGTCTCACCAAAAAGGGTAATTGAGGGTTGAAGGAAATCTGAGGTTGTGGATAAGAAACAACACTAGAGTTCCATCCAGTTCCTGGTTGCCCCCATTGATTTTGTCTAGACAGATTTGGCATGTAGGGATTTTGTCCATAGGGGTTATAGTTGTAACTAGATGGTTGACCTTGGATTTGACCTCCTGCATTCCACTGATTACCAACCTAACCCACAAGAGCAACATATGGCTGCTGAAAATTCTTATATGGGTTAACCTGTGGTTGTTGATAATTTTGATATGGGGCAAATTGAGTTTGCCCTTGGGGCTGCTGAAAACCATAAGGAAGATGGGCTCCAAACTGGGCCCGGGACCCAGGCTGCGCTTGATGAGCAGGTAGGGTTTGGGGCCCAACTTGAATTTGAAGACCGGATTGGGTCTGGAGCCCAATCTGGGGCTAAAAACTGGGTGGGGCTTGAGAGACAATGAGCGTTTGAGCACCCGATTGAACAGTCCCAGATGGATGTCCTTAGGAGAGTTGAGGCTAAGCCATCTGGCTAGAACTAGTTGAGATTGAGGTTGACCCATTTTCCCCGAAGGTTGAGCTTGTTGGGTACTGGGTTGACCTTGCACAATTGAGGGTTGCCTTGACTGACCAAATGGTTGAGTAGACTGGACAGTTGGTTGGCCTGGTTGAATTTGAGGCTGACCAATTTGCCCAGATGGTTGACTAGGCTGGACAGTGGGTTGGCCTTGCTGAACGTGAGGCTGATCGACTTACCCAAAAGGGTAGCCATGCTAGATACCGGGTTGGCCTTGTTGTACGTAAGGTTGTCCCAGATTACCAGAAGGTTTCCCGAAGTAGGTAAAAGATGAACCACCGAAGGCCGAAGGTTGTCCCTAGAAGGGTTGTCCTTGTGGGCCGACAGGTTGCCCTGGATAAGGTTGTCCGTAATATGGTTGTCCATGAGGTGGCTACCCGTAAGACAACTGACCTTGACAGGGTGGTCCTTGAACATTTGAAGGCTATGCTTGGCCACCATGATAAGTGGTGGTGCCCCAAACAACAGATAATGAAACTGAGACCTCAACCATGGGTTGAGATGGAATAGATCTGAAGTGATAGATATGATTTCCTTTAGTATCATAATAATGAAACGGATTATGCAAATCCGGATTCTAAAGAGCCTGGAAATATTGATCATATGCCCCCCTTGCTGGAATGGAACCAGAAGAAGGTGGGGCACTTAGTGTAGGATTAACAACTCCAGATGCGGATGTCGTTGGACCACTATTTGTAGGACCAGCTGAAGGTCCAGCAATAGTAGTCACCACTGAAGATGTAGTTACGACACTGAAAACATGGGTTGAAGAAGCCACACAAACGGTTGGAATAGTCGGAATAGATGTGACAGTCACATTATGAACCTGGGGTGTAAAAGGCTCCGAAGTCAGAGTGACGGTATGAGACCACATGGAACTCGAAAGGGGGGATCTAGAACCGATGATATCCGCCAAAGAATTATAGCGTAAAGGCAACGAGATACCAAGAGAAGTGACAAGGAAGGGTGAAGTTTCTGTAGACATAGGGATTTCACCTCCTGCCACAAAGGATTCTTCACTGGAGATGGGGGTCGTCTCATCCATGTCGGAGGAAGACATCGGGACCGAAACACTAGGAGGAGTAACGGGAAAGTCTTCTTTGGAAGGCTCCCAAATAGGGTTCCAACGAATATCGTAAGACTCGTCCTCCAGAGCGTGAGAGTTAAGCGGTTGGATACTCGGGATGTCAGGAAGAGTATCACTAACAACCAGTACCTTGGGAGCGACAGAAGATGGAGACCCCTGGTCACTTGGAACGAGAGATAGGATTGGTGATTTCGCCAGGATGATTTAATTCAAAATCCTAGGAAAAACTAATGAGTAAGGAAATTAACCCTACGCAAACTAAAACACAAACAAGATCTAACAAGGTAAATGTGAACATGGACGAATAAATTTTAAGACACGGGAATAGAACTTGACCTTTTCATCTTTAGAGAGTCGAGAAAAGGATGAAAAGATGACTCTATTTTCCTTTGAATATTTAATGAGCCTAAAAGGAAAAGTTCTCAGATGGACCTTTTCTTTTAGGGAGTCCAAAAAGGAACAAAAGTGATTACTCTGGAGAACTAGGCAAAAGGTTTACCAAACAACCCGTAAAACTGCATATACACCTTGGCAATTATATGAAAACCAAGGACTTTCTATATGGCAGTCAATCTTCCCGAATGCTATGTTCGCTGCGTTACAGTTTGCAAGGCGGTAGACATGGCTTCCTAAGGATATAGGATGATAACCTATTAGGGTCTTCCAACATATACTCGATGGTACTGGGAGTGCAAGTCCGTGCTAGCAGCTATTGGGTCACAGAAGGAGGAATCACCCAACCTTAAGTGAAAGCAATAGTGACTAGGTTTAATGACGTTGAAGCACGTCTCTAGCCTAGACCTCTAAATAATGTGGGTTATGTTCCAATGCATTGTTAGGTTTATTCAGTTCATTTTAGAGTTGATCTTGAATTATGTTTCAATTTTCAGGCCTTACCGTATGTATATCAAAACCTAGGATGCAACTAGAATGAATAAAGCATCTTTCACTTCGATGAACTCCTACTTACAGAAGGGTAGAGAGATCATTCCCAAACCAAGACAAAACCAAGATCAGCAAATGCAGCCACTCAAGAGACACAATGTAAAAACACATCAATCCATATAGTGCATTGATACTACTAATGAGAGATTTAAAATTTGCCTTTTAATTTTTCAAACATGAAAACTTGGAATGCAAAATGTACTTTCACTTTCGCATACTAATGAATGCAATCTTTTGATTTTGATAGCTTTGAATTCTAAAGAAACAAACAAGCAAGCGTGAAACTGATTGATCCAAACAATTCTAATATATTTCTGGTAGTGAAACAATCGAATCAATATGGAAATTGGCTCAATAAATAACACTAAACATCAATAAGCAAGAACAAGCGATGGGAAAACCTCAAGCAAACCACTAAGAGGGTTGCGGATGAATCTTTTGGATAGGCAAGTAACCAAGCCAAATAATTCAAAACTTGAAAAATCAGGTCACAAACCCAAAAAATACAAGATTCACTTCAACAAAACCGAAAAGTAAGCACCTTAAATAAAAGCAATTAAAATTAACTAAGGGATAAGAGAAAGACAACAAGGGGTTAACCAGACTGATGAATTCAGGAAGCATAATTGAAATAAACAATTCTACAGGAACCGTCGCGGGCATAACACAAGCAACTAGTGCCGATCAGTCACTAGCCGTAGCAACAGAGCGACATCATTGCGAAAGTACACATCTTTCATGTGACGGACCGATTTCAGGAATCGTCACGACTGTGTGACAGGATTCAGCGACGCACAGACTTCCAAGACAGAGGCAACACGACGTCGACACGAATGTTTAGATTTTTCCAACGATGAACTTAAAAACAATGAAAGGTAAATAGAAACTCCCAAACAAAGACCAGTCTATCCTTACATGAAATAAAGGGATTTCCTAGATTGACCCAGGTAACCCAAAAGACTGATGGTTCAATGCCAAAATCCAAAAGACACTAACTCAAAATTAAGCAAAAGCAAACAAGAGAAAAACATAGGACGGACTCCCCAGTGGAGTCACCAACTTGTGATGTAGGAAAGTGTTCCATCTGTGGACAGAGGCAACCCCTCTAGCCCTAGAGTGGGTCTAGTCACAACAAAGACAAATCAACAATTGATTTCCTTAAACAGTCATCGCTGGAGGCCTACCTCAAACTGGTAGTCGATGAAGTTCTATTGCACTACTCTAGCTTCTGCTTCCTTCTCCTCAATGAGTGATTAACTTGAAATAATACAAATGAAAAACAACAAATCACGTAACCGGGAAACAAAAATGATCTATTTACTCATAAAGTCAAGAAGTCATGAGCTATCAAGTAAATTACATACAAGACATAGGAAAACATCATTGATTGTATTAATAATGAATCAAGAGCAAGCTTACAACCAAGTCTTGACGTCACATGCCTTCTCAGAGGGTCCAGCCAGTATGTTTCTCAAGTATTCACTCTTCAAAATCTCCCAACATACAATGTCTCTCTCTCACTCATAAGTTTTAACACAAAGTTAAGGGCACTCCACAACCTTCCACAAGCTATCAACAATCCCACACTTGTCACACCCACACCAGCGATCTATCAAAATCAAAAGCACTAGCAGCACTACCCAACCAAAGGAACTAGCAAATCATAGCAAAGGTGAGTGATTTACTAGGAGAAGGAGTCTCCATGAAATGAGGAAGGAGGAGCTCATCCTCAAGGAAGGTAGCACAAATGACTAAACTACCATACCAGAAGGGGAAGGGGGACCCAAACTATGCCAACAACGAGGTCTGGAGACATCCAGAAGGTTGTTTGTTGAAACAAATTTTCCCAATCTGGATCGTCACGGGCCATAAACTAATTCTTCGCGACGACGTTGCGAGGAGACGATGCACGCAGACCCATTGTCGCTAGACACAACTCATAACCTTGCGTCAGGTCTAGAAATCCACTGTCATGGGAAACAGATGTACACTTGTGACGGAGTCATGATGAGACCATTATGGACATGGGAACATCGCGTATATTAAGATTTTACTCATGACGAGGCAAAAACTTAAGGAATGAAGGTCAATTTGCAGCAGCAGAGAGCATTTGCTTAATATTCTTACATTAGTGGGAAGATATGAACATGTTTATTTGACACATGACACAACAGAAGGACTAAGATGGGGACAATGACAAATTACTATGTAACAAAGTCCAGAGCCTTTGGTTCAGGTAACTGAAACAATCTCTCTTGAAACACCATGATTCTTGAAGCATCATAAATTCCAAAAGTTAATCAAAAGGAGCAAGTTCAGAAGGTTTTCCATATCACTGTTTCGTTTGTTCAAATAACAAAGCTAGTTTCTCTAGGAGTACCTACCACTCCTATTAGAACTAATATTCTATTCATCTTATCTATTTTCGAACCTATTTATGAAGTAGAGCCGATGGAAGAGACTATATTGTCTCTTAGTGGGTACTTTTACAATTAAAAAAAAAGGTTTGTTGTCAAGAGCTCTAAGAAGAGAAAACATGATTATGTTGAAACATCTTTAGAGATTAGTTGGCGAGCAATAGGAGGACCTAGGGAAAAAGAAATAGAAATAGCTTCAGCCCTACGGGCTTTTGTCTCATATAATCAAGGCATGATATAAGAACTATCTTAAGAATTTGATAAAAGCAAAAACATAATTAAGGAATTAGAAGTTGAATTGGAAAAAGGTAGAGTGTTTGGTGAAAAGAAGTGGAAATCTCATGTCAATGTTCTGAGAGAAGGATTTTCCTTAGGAATGTAGCAAATGGAAGACAAACATAAGTTGAAGAAATCTGAAATAGAGAAACAAACAATTAGATAATTACAAAACTAGAAAATCAACACTGCTAGTAGGTTGAAAGTTTTAAAAAGGCTCAGGATAATTTGAAATATTAAAAGAGGAATCATATATGAATATACAAACAATTACTACAAAATTCCAAGTATGATTCACATCTCTTGAGGAAAAATTAAATCAAATTCAAAATTCCTTTGTGGATATCAGGATTTTCAAAGATCAAGTCTTAACTATTAATGAGCAATTGAAAGAAGTGGGGTTAAAGTTTTTTAATTAGTAATTTTTAGCATGATTGAGTTTCGTTTACTAGCAAAATTGAAATGATGGTTGAAGATGATAATGTGTTGAGAAATCGATTTGACAAGATTGTAATTCGAGAAAAGGAAATGAGTTCTGAAATCATAGAATTTTTTCCAATAACGATAAAAAGTTAATATAGGTTTCTCTTGATGAAAAAAATCTCACTGCAATATTATCAAAGAGTGGATTACAAAGGCTATAAAATGGTGTGATTTTGTATGGGACAATGCTTTGGGCATTGATGAAGGGTTTGAAATGCCCCATTTGAAAGGAATTAGGGAGCCACTTCCTTTGGATATCCTTCAACAATCAGTTGTGGACAAAAGGAAAACCAATGATAACAAAGAGATGAACACTTGGGGCTCAGATGATATTCAAAAATTCTTTCAATTTCCTTTTGAGCGAATGAAATTAATTTCTAAATTTTCTTTTAAATACAACCGAAAAAAGAGATATATCGAAAGATGAATTGATCAATGCAGGGTCAACCTGAAAATGTTTGTATTTGTTCATTTGTCGCAAGTAGTTGTAAGATACACTCAATAGACCCAATCCATTTAGAATAAGAAGAAAGAAAAAGTTCCCATCCAAACAGTGAATGACTCGGAGCCAATGGCTCAACTGATGGAGGAAAACTAGTATCAAGCCCAACAAACTAACAAATGAAGTCAAATCAATGAGATTTTATTTGTTTCACTTTTTATGTAGGAAAACCCACAAATTCTCTATTTTTAGAAAAATAAATATTAATTTTTTTTCTTCTTCGTAATTTTAGTATTTATACAACTCTTTATGTTGGAGTAAGGGTTGGAAATCTTTTGTACTCGATGATGCTGATATTTTATTTAGAAGTTGCAATCAAAGTTTTGAACACCACTAGGAATTGATGTGTCTTTGATCTCCATGTTTGGAATACCATACGTCGTTAAAATTTCACAATGCATTGCTAGTGTTTTGATTCATAACTTTCATTCATTTATCAATTGTTGTTGAATATTTGAATATTCTTTTTGTCTCTTCTTTTTAAATGATAAAGCGTAATGATCTATTGAGATGTTCAAATATGTTAATATTTATTCTCGGCCTTTAAGTAGATCAACACTTCTTTTCTAATATTTGAAAATGGTAACCTAAATGATTTTCTCTCATTTATGAGATATGCGTTTTTTAGTAAAAGTAAATTATTTTATTGAATATTAATAATAATGTACAATAATTGAAATTCTTTTTAATAGGAGACCAAATCAATTAGGTGGTTGATTGAGCCTATATATCAGTTTGGGAAATCATTACCCCAAACATTTATTGCACTTTCTAAGTACTGCACTGGGGTGATTACCCTTCCCCTGTTGTTCAAACTACTTGTTGTGACAAAACAACAACCCTCTATTTTCACTTTATTATCTTCATAATAATAATAATGGGGACCCTCTGTGTAAATTTTCGTCATTTCACCTCCTTCATGCTTTTCCTTTGGTTCATTTTGCAAGATTTTGGCTGAATTTTCATTTTCCTCAGTTTTTCATTTTGATTGTTTCGTTGAGTGGGTTTTGTCACCAAATTCCCAATGACTTTGATTTTGTTAAGTTTGGATTTACAATTTGCAAATGGCACTTATCCAAAGTTTCAATGATTTCACCACCTCGGCTTAAATATGTACAAATTGTATTTTACTTTTAATTTTATTAAATTATTTAAATAACTTGCTTAATTAAGGTTAATTAGTTTGTTAGTAGTACATTGAATTAATCTTAATCAATTAAGTTAAGTGTGATTAGTTTAATTAATTTGTAAATATTGTCCACAAGGTCTTGGATAGATGTTGATCAGGTGCTTTGTTAAGGTACTTCTTAATGTGAAGTCACTGGTTCAATTCCCTGCCCCGATCGAGGTGATATATTGGACATGATGACGATGTAGCCCTGCCAAACTTACAAAAAAAATTAATTTGTAAATATTAATTGTATTAGTTTGTAATTATTTATTTTTCATAGCCTAAGCTTAAATATGTACAAATTGTATTTTACTTTTATTTTTATTAAATTATTTAATTAACTTGCTTAATTAAAGTTAATTAATTTGTTAATAATATTATTTAATTAATGATGATGGCTGGAAGATTAGTAGTTGCTAGATCCCAGCCCTTTATTCCTAGCCTCTTCATCCCAAACTTTTCTTTGTTCCTTGTTATCTTTTATCTTCCCTTGATCAGGTTTTGAATTGTATTTTTATTACTCTTTAATAAAATTTTATTATAATTAGTAATAAATGAATTTTTCACCCTAGGCCATTATTTTATTAGTATTATCTTATTAATATATTTTTAACATTAAGTCACTTCTTGCTTAGGTAAGATAACAAATAACAATGTTGAAGCCTTGGCTTTGTATCAAGGCCTCATTCAAATGAGCAATCTGGGAATCAAAAGAGCTAAGGTATTTGAGGATTCCTCAATCATCACTTGCTTAATGATCCATCATCGGAACTCACCCAACACCATGTTGCAGCAAGTCATCTCTCGTAACCAGCTCCTTCTCTAGAAATTTGAAGAGATGCAATTTTTCCATATCCTCCGCAATCTAAATAAGGAGGTGGATGATAGAGCAAACAAAGCATGCGGAAGGCAAGTTGGCACCCTTAGATGTAATTCTTCTGAGGTTTATCAACCTATTCCATGAAGACAAAATCCAGCAGCAGCGTCTTGTTCAACACCTTTGATGAAGCGTGCGAGACGGGTATGACGCGGACTGGCAATAGGACGAATCTCTGCATCTCTGTTGCAGAGCATCAGGTAACAATCTTCTCCTTATGTAACATCGAAAATCTAATCGACGGCGTCATAAGATCCGGTTGTAGGATGAAACAGGATTTCTTGCAGCTTAGCAATCTTCCCGTGATCTGTCCTTTTATCATCCGATCTCTCTCCCTACATTGGGTTATTTCTACCCCTTACCTCCAGCCTCTCAACACTCAGTTGTATGTTCCTATTTTCGAATCTCTGTTGAGTTGCTGCGTCCTCTGGAGAGTGCCTGCGCACGCAGTCTTCTCTCTTTCGGTGCCTTCGAAGCAGTCTCAGTCGAGCCTCTATCACCTCGCTCGTTATAACTCCACCCAGGGATATCTCTCTTGCAACTTATTTTTCTCCTTTATTGACACCCTTTGTTTCCTCTTGCTCTTCAGGTTTACGGTCTCTTTGTTCAGCATTTACAGTACCCCTTGCCATTAGCAAGGACCCTTTGACCATTATCATTGTTTCTCTGAGCGGCTGCTTCAGCAACGTTTAATCAGTTGCGTCATCTGTTATAAAATCGCCCAGGAGCCCCTGCCACGCTGCACTCTTAGCTTTCACCTCGACGATCTTCGTAACTGTTGGAACCTCAGACTCCTGGAAGCGCCCCTCAGAATCCTCAGTGCCCCCTTCTTCGCTTCCACGCATATCGCCTCAGAGCGCCCCATCTTTCCTCTTGAAATTTACTGCCCAGCCCCAAGCCATCTCTCTATAGCTATTATGGCCCGCAATGAAGATTGTCTGCACTGCATAGATCTGCAAGCCGAGCTCGAAGAAGTTAGGACTTAACAGTCCATTTTGGAGGAGTAGCAGAGGATCCTAGAGTCTAGACTTGAAGAGCAGAATCGTCGGTTAGAAGATCAGAATCGAAGGATTGAAGACCAGAACCGCATCATGAATGAAAAATACAGGGCTGAAATTGACCTTTTCTTGCACAGAGTCTCCTCTTTGCAAGAACAATTTTGCGAACTTTCAAATTGCTGTAGTCATGCAGAAGAATCGATCTCCATCCTGCAATACATGATGGAAAAGAAAAATTCGGTCGCAACCAGTTCTTTGAGTGCCAAGCAGGAAGGAGTGGACAAGCAGCTAGAGGAGTCCATCGCAAGACAAATTTGCCATATAGTCATAGATTAAAATGTTCTGCAAATGTCTTTTCTTGTTGTTTAAATTTGTAAGAAGCTATAGTTGCCAAGTCATAGTTAGTTGCAAAAGCAGTAGGAAAAGGATCAAGAAGATATTCCCTTTTTGTAAATCTCTTGATCAAGTCTGCCACTGGCGTCCAATGTATCTAAGGAGATTGAACTCCCTTATCTTTTTCAGCCACTAATACAGCAACTGATTTTGTCAAAAAAAAACATTAAGTCACTTCTTAGAAAAAGAATTTAACCTTATAATAAAAGTTTTAACATTATCGCTATTATCATTAACAATTATAAATAATACAAAAATGTAGCACTAGTTAGTAATAATAATATTAGTCTTTTAATAGAATTATTCAGATTATAAGTTAGTATTATTAGCTAAGTATTATTAGTTTGAAGTTAATAATAATAAATAATATTACTATTATTTTTTACCATAAAGCATAATAATAATAGTAATATATTTATTTAATATAATAACTATATAAGACAACGGGTCACTTAAAATCTTTAATATTTAAAATCTTTAATATTAGATTAAAAATCTTTACCATAAAGATTAAAATCCTTTATTATATAATTCCTTAATAAATTATCCCTAAGAATAATAATATTAATTATATTAATAATATTATTAACCATATAAATAATTTATTTAAAAGTTTTTTAACCATATAAATAATTTGCCGCTTAGCATTAGGGCTGTGTCGGTCTCGTCAATACTCGAGATCTAGAAGGGTCAATGAGAACTATATAACCCATAGCTTTGTATATTCCCTTATCTAAATCAATCAATCAATCAATCAATCTTGGGCCCTGCTATGGCAATTTTTTATTAATACAATTGGTCACGTATAATGTGGATGTAAAATCGAACGTTATTCCGTGTTTTGAGAAGTGTTAAGTCTTCAAATTCAAATACAGGGAGTAATTCTTTTAGCAATTTTCCATGTATTGTTCTAGCGCTTTCGTGTTGAAAAGTCTAGGCTTAATGGAGCCAAAACTCACCACATAAGATTTTTTTAATATTTTAATTAAATTTGTTTTTTAATTATTTTAATTAAATTAACTTTTTAATATATTAATTTAATTAATTTATAATATTTGTTTTAATTAATTTATATATTTTAAATTTAATTGGTATATATTAATAATGTGTAGGAAATATTAAAATATTTAATTTTTAAATTTGTTTAAAATTTAATTTTAAAAATTTTTAATAAAATATTTTGATTTTTGCCTTAGGTGTGCTAATTTTTAGAACATTGGCAGTTTTGACATCTCAATTTTGGAAGACTTTATCTTGAGTTTTACTTGGCCAAAGGAGGTGCATGACAACTCATTAGAAAGCTAAGATCATGGAAAATGATCTAGGAACAATAACTCAACCAAATCTGCACATTTAATATGCCTAAAAATTAGCAGAAGTTGAGGCTCTGAATTTGGAACGGAAATTGGCTTCTTGAGTTTTCATTTAAGCATTTTCATTTGCCAAAAACTCCTTCTGTCGCAAATTGGTTTGATGAAAACCCTCTTGAGCCAAAAAAGTCTTGACAGGGATCAACAAGAAATATAAATTTCTTATATTTTAATTATTTAATTAGATTTTGGGTTGAGAGTTTGTTTCCCAATTTTGGCATTATGCTTTCCATTTGCAAAATCAATTCATTTTATTTGAATTTTGATTATTCTTTGCAGGAGATCTATTGTATAGATGGAGGTATGGAGTTTTGGAGCAATGTGAGTGCACCTACAAAGGAGGAAAAGAGGAATTTCAACTCCAAATTAAATGGATCTAAACCACTCCCAACAACTCTCCATTTTTAGAGATTTTTTATAAACTATTAATATCAATTATGAGAATGAGGAAAGGGTTCCTCTTCTCTTCAACTTAGAGGCTCTAGGCACTTTTGTAATGAGAATTTGAGCTATAGATAGTGAAAAATACTTAGATCTGAGGATATTGGGGGTTTTCTTTTAAGAGTTCAATCTCGATTAATGGGGCAAAACTTGCACTTTTGTAATTCTTCCTATACTAGTAGAGTTGGTCATTTTGAGGAGATTTTTGGAGATTCATTGTAAGTCCGAGCAAGAAAATTAGGTTTCATTGTTTGTTTCCCAAGTACTTATATTTGTTAAATGCAAATTTCATTTATTCAATGACAGATTTGTAGCAATCATTTTATATTTTGCACTTCTGTTGGATAGGTTAATGATTGTTCATTAGATGAGTTATCTTGTTTAATGGAATTATGGATCTATTATTGCTTTTCCTATTCTCTCTTGCATTAAAATAAATATATGATAACTATTTACTTAGAAATTTGCTATCTAAAATCAATTTATTACAATTATAATTAAGTGAACTATTTCATAGTTTTAATTGTTAGTCATTCATTATTTTAAATCACAAAACATAACATACATGAAACTCATAATAACAATTGTTAGAACTTCTTTTACAGTTGGGTATTCATTAATAAAATTATGTTAAATCCCCAATTCATTTAAGTTTTGCACTTGGTATTCGGGATTTATATCCTAGATATCAAGTTAGGTTATGCTTTTTTACTTTTCTGCACTGCATTTAGATTTAGGATTAGATTAATTAATTTCATTCTTAGAAGTCTCCTTATAGAAGGAGCAGCCTTAGGTGTGGCTTGGTTGAGCCGTCAAATCAGCGTGAGGATTGCTTTCTTATAAGCTAGAATCAAGAGGGTTAATTTGATTTCTCTCTTCTTGTTGATGATTAATTAGAGATATCATATGTCCACAGGGAGAGAGAGGGGTTAACTGGACCCAATAGAACTAGTTGGATCCATCATCATAAATAAACTAGAGTCCGATTTGGGACTTTGACTAGGTGGCCTTCACAAATTTTGATGAGATCATTTTTGGCCATTAACATTATTAAAACCCAATAGATACACACAATATTTTGTAATATTTTTTCAATATATTTTGTATATAATTTGTTATGTGATATATTTTCCCTTTTTTATTTAATTTTATCATTTCTTTAAGTTAGAATAACACAGGAAACCGACCCTTTATTTTGAATAATATTGTGTTAAAATTGGAAACTGGAGCTGAATTCCAATTTGGACAACTCATTTGATGGATTTGATGATTTCATTGAAATCCTCTTTTCGAGAGGACCAAAATTGACCTAAAGGTCATCAAATTTGGACAAGAAGAAATGTGTTTTTGAATTTATTCCCACATGTGTAAATTGTTAAGGTTGGCCACATCATCATGTAGGCTCATGAAGCCCAAGAGACATGTCACTTCACCCTCAACTATTTGTAAAAATAACAGACCCCCAACCTAATTTGGAACCTCACTCACTCACACATTCTTCTCTTTCATCATCTGATTGGTTCGTACAACTTATTAGGCATCTCTTTTCCTCACACATGTAGTAGCAAAGGGAGAAGTTTTAGGTCAAATTACAGGGCCGAAATTACAAAGACTATTGTAGGTTTGACCAATCTTGACCAGGGGTGATTCAACCTCCTTTGACTATGGGTTTTGTGCTAGAATTTTGTTTTTGAAAGGTTGCATCCATTGGCACAAGAAATGAGGCATTTTGTTGACTTTGATCGCAATTCTAACCACAGAGTTGACCACATAATTTGACTAGGTTTGATCATTATTTTCAAGACTATTTTGGGATGAATTTGACCCCTTATTAGGATGAGTTTGACTAAGTATGGCCGAGCTACTTTGAGGATATTTTGCTACTGCTTTGACTAATATTGACTTTCTAGTTAGGGTTGTTGACTATTGCAGAAAGTTTCAGATTTGATAGGGTTGTTTTAACTTTTTTACTCTCTCTCTCTCTCTCTCTCTCTCTCTCTCTCTCTTCTGAATATTTGATATAATAATAAGGAGAATTGTTCAAAGGGTTTTCCCCATCTTGGGGTTTTTCCCTGACATCTGCCAAATTTGGTTTTCTCTTGTCTTGGCTTGTCTTCTGCATTTTATTGTTCATGTTCTATATACAGTTACTGTTAATGTGGTTAATTGTTAATGTGAGTGTTATTGGAAAACTAGATTGGAAATTATCATTGGGATGCTAAAAGGACATTGAAGTAATTGTGTTAAGCATAGAATATAACATTGTTAACTAAAATTAACATGGTATCAGAGCCCAGGTGAAGACAAATCACAAGTAAGAGAAAGAAAATAAATCACTAAGAGAGATATATTGGACAAGTCCCCATTGCATATAAATCTTACTTGAAGATCGAGGACAAGATAAATGATAAATCTGGCTATCATGCATGGAAGATGACATTGGACTTGACTTTGGAGGAGCATGAAGTATTGGACTATGTGCATGGAAAATTGGTGGAGGCTCCTTCAAATGCATCGATTGCTGCTAAAACAAAGTATAGAAAAGGTGAGGTCAAAGTAAAGAAATTTTTGGTTGACTCTATATAAAAGCATTTGGTTGCATATATTTCTGATTTGGGAACTTCTAAGGAGATATATGATAAGCTAGTTGGGATGTTTAAAGTGAACAATGAAAATGAAATCCTTTTTATGAAAAACAAGTTGAAGGATATCAAGATGGATAAAGGGGAGTCTATTTAATCCTAATTAATGAGAATAACTCAAATCAAGAATGACTTTCTATCTATTGGAGAAGTTATTTCTGACAGGGAGCTTTCTCTCATTTATTTTGGAGGTCTTCCAAGACCATGGGATGTATTTGTTACTATTATTCTCAACAATGACATAATACCTGGTTTCAATGAGTTATTGGCTAGAAGCACTCAAGAGGACATGAGGATGATTGAGAGAGACATGCCCTCAAATGGAAATGAACCTATTGATTTCTATGCTCATGCAAAGAGGAAGAATAATGTTGGTCCAAGAAGATAGGGTCAAGGATTCAAGAAGGGATTCAAAGAAGGAAGAAAAGGAAGGTGTTACAATTGCAACAAGTTCGGTCACTATGCTAGAGAATTCCCTCACAAGAAGGATTCTCCAAGGGATGATGACAACAAAACCCACAACAATTTTAAAGGCAATGGCAATCAAAGGAACATTAGGTTCAACAACAAAGGAAAGCGAAATTCTTCCATTGCTCGAAATGGAAGTGCTCGACCTCCCAAAAGGATGAGAAATACCAAGTATGATGAAAGTAATGTTGTAGAAAAAAATATGAATTTTATCTTATCTCTGCTCTATCTACTGCCTCTCCTTCAGATACTTTGGATCATTGGTTAATTGCTAGTGGAGCCTCAAGGAACTTCACTGGGTATAAGGAGGCCCTCTCAAATTTGGTTGAAAATAAGACTAATTTGAAGATAATACTTGGAGATAATGCCACCTACCCCATGAAAGGGATAGGTACTATCACTCTCCACTTGAATCAAGGTCAAACCATTCATCTACAAGAAGTGTTGGATGTTCCCGATTTGAAGAAGAAATTGGTATATATTTCTATGACGAAAGACAAAGACTTCAAGGCAGAATTCATTGATGGAAACATATGTATTTGGAAAGGAAACCCAAAAGATGCAGTTACTCTTGGATTTGGGGTTGATGGTCTCTATCAAGTTGGAGGAAGTCATTTGGGAACTTTGGTTACTAACACTTCTCTTAAATCTGAGCTATGGCACTAGAGGTTCGCCCACTTACATTACAAAGCCTTACCTGGGGTAAGGGAGACGATCAAAGGGATTTTTAAGTTCAATGTGAACCATGAAGGTGTTTGTTAGGGTTGTGCAGCTGGGAAACATACAAATAGGCTATTCCCTTCTAGTGAAAGAAAGGTCATAGATATTCTCCAATTGGTCCATTCTGACTTATCTGGCATGTTGCTTGTAACATCGTTGGGAGGATACCTATATTATGCAATCTTTGTGGATGACTTCTCACATAAAACATGGATTTATTTCTTAAAGAAGAAAGATGAAGTGTTCAAATGGTTCTATTATTTCAAAGCATTGGTGGAAAATCAAACATGGAATATGTCAATATATTGAGGATCAACAATGGAACCGAATATGAATCAAATTAATTCAATGAATCTTATGAAGAAGTTGGCATTAAGAGGGAGACAACCATTCCATACACTCCTGAGAAAAATGGAGTTGTTGAAAGGAAGAATCAAACAATCAAGGAATCCACCCATGCCATGCTCCATGATCAAGGCCTACCGAAGTTCTTATGGGGAGAATTTTCCAACACTGCGATGTATGTTCAAAATAGGAGCCCGCATCAAGCATTAGATTTCAAGACACTCGAGGAAGTCTTGACTAGTAAGAAACCTGATGTTTCTCATTTTAGAATATTTGGTTGTCATGTGTATTTTTGTGTGCCTAAAGAGAAAAGAAACAAGTTGGAAGCATATGGGAAGAAAGGTACATTCATTGGAAACAATGAAAATTCAAAGGCATATACAATCTATGTGCTTGGTCAAAGAAATGTGGAAGTAATTCGTGACGCCACCTTTGATGAAGACACTTCCCTTGGGAAAGCTAGAGACCTTCCTATCCCAAGGAAGGACAACACTGATGCTACGAAAACTAGGATGAACCTCCGAAAGATGAACCTATGCCCTATGTTGATGGTTCAATGGATCCTATTGATCCACCTTATGGTGATCCCTCTACCTCAAGGAAAAGACCTCCATGGCTAAAATATACTCTTGAAGATACTAAAAAAATATTTCTCCAAGAGGGACATTTTGTGAAAGTAAGAAGCCAAACATGTATCAAGGGTAATTGGTTGCTATGAGTACTATAATTCAAGATGAACCATGCATGTTTGAAGAAGCCATAAAGCACCAAGTACGAAAGGATGTGATGAATGTGGAATATGAATCGAGCAGGAAGAATGATGTTTGGAACGTGGTGCCTACACCTAAGGACAAGTTTGTGGTCACCTCTAAATGGATTTACAAAATCAAACATGGAGCTGATGGGAGTGTTGAAAAATATAAGGCTAGGTTCATTCCTTGGGGCTTCTCTCAAAAGGGAGGAGTGGAATGTGATGAGATATTTTCACCGGGTTCCCGAAATACCACTATCTGATCTGTTATTTCTCTCCCTACCATTCAAGGATGGAATCTATTGTCCTTTGAGATAACCTAAGATCAATTGGTTATGCCAAATCATCTATAATGTTTTGTTGATTGTAATGATTGGATGACCAGTGAGCTGTTTATAAACAGGTGCTTTAAACTTAGATAGATTCTTAATAAAATAAAAGGTTTTTCTTTACATGCACCTGGTTATTTTGATTTTAACGAGATGGATAAGTATAATATGGAGAAGTATAACTGATTTAATATTCAAACTAAGTATTTAACCATTTATAAGAAGAAATTAAGAAAACAATGTTTTCTTAATCAACAAAATATAAATAGACTATCACAGAGATATAGTGCAATTTATTCTCAAAGAGGAATTTACAATAAAAGGATCCAAAATGAAATTGAAATTCATTTAAATTTTAAATCGGATAACTGCAAAAGACATAATTTATATGAAGAAGACATAATGAATAAGCAAAATGAAATACAACTCACTGAGAGACAGACCATATGAGGCAAATCCAGAATATTTTATTATCTCAAAAATACTCCATCGTAGTACAAATTTGCTTGATAACTTGTTCAAGGGTTCAACCGTGAATACTTTGACAGAATGAAGTATTTAAGAAAAATTACAAAAATATTACAATTAACTCGTGAGTGACATGGCATTCTATTATTAACTTAGAACTAATGGAAAATAAGTAATACTCTCAAAAGGAATGTATTTGAACATCTGGTCCTTCTTTGAAGGAGAACAATTGCTAAGTGGCCGCTATTTGGGTGCCACGCTGGTGAAGCTGACCTGTCTTTTAATCCTGAAATTCACACAACTTATCCCACCATTCTTCATCTGGAATAACAATTTTTTTTATCTTGTGGTAGATCTCATCTACCTCAGTATACCCAGAAAAAGTGGGTTTTACTGCAAAAATGTGTTTTATCTCATGTTGGATAAAACTTATGTTGCTGATGGCTTCGTAAAAAGCTCTGCCTATCATAGAACCTTTGATGTTGGAAGACTTAGTTGTATCCTTGGAAATGTCTTGAAGCTTCTTCATGTAGTCTTCTTTGGTCATTAATTTGTCATTGATTACAAATAAGGAAGGCAAACCTTTCTTGTTCAATGCATCAATTCTAGTGAAAAACCTGTTAACTGCTACCTCCAGAGTGTGACACTTCTCTGTCAGCTGTACAACTAAGTTCTTCTTTGGTAGAACTTTCTTTACCTCTAGAATAGTTTATGTTCTGTCATCCACTCCTAGGTCATCTAGCTCATATGTGTTTTTGGAATTGAGGAATTTTATGATGCTATTGGCTGTAGCAGGCATTTCTCCCAATTGAGCGTTGATAGTAGAAATAGTTTGCTTAACTTTCTCCATCAATTTCTTCTGCTTGAATATAATCTGAATACATGGCTAAATTTCATCTATTTCTTCAATGATATTGTTCCATATGATTTATTTAACATGACCCAATGTGTAGCCAATAGAAGACTCAACTGCAAACTTCTTCCATGCCTCTATCTAATTTTGAGCTCTCTATAGCTATGCTGCATGAAAAGTCCCAGTCTTCTTTTGATGATCCTATAGAAGTTTCACTTGATCCTGCAACTTTTTGATCTCTTTAGTTTGGAGAGACATGTTTTGTATTACATTTTCCAACTGATATGTAGCATCCCCTGTACTTGTTGTAGAAGATATGGCTGTAGGAATGGCTGTGATAGGGAGTGCTTGCAAAGGGACAACAACCATCTTGGGAGATTTCTCCTTCTCTTTAATCAATTTTTTCACTTTTGTCTCCATTTTCTTCAGTTGTGCACTTTGCTCCATGATGAGCTTCATCATATCTGCCTTTTGAGTCTTTGTCTCTTCAATATCCTTGGCTAGAGGATCTTCTATAGATGGAAATTTTAAATACTTCCTTAAAGCTGTTATGTCTAAATTCTTTTTCTTTATAAGCTCTTCTGCAACATTGATGTTTGAAGGGTCATAACCCACTTTGATCACTAAGTCCTCTAGAGTTTTAATCTTGGTGTCTTTGGCAAGTGCAGAGACCTTCTCCATCTTCAACTGTGATTGGAAATTTGCTAATGTAACCTATAGTTTATATAAAATCATAGCAATGTTAGTGAAAGTTGAAAACATCATTTCCCCAGTCTACTTATGCATCTCCATTTGGTCAATGGGATGTATATATTTCACATCAAACTCAAAATTTGTCCTCTTGTAGTCTTATGCTGCCTTGGGCTGGGGAACCTGTGCTTGGAGGAATGCCATTTGCATTTTCCCTTTATCTGAATCAAAAGCTGACAGAAACCTACCTTGAGCACCAAAAGTCCACTTCCAGAACTGGTTGTAGGTGTTAATCTTCAAGGCCTCATTCCTGACTTTTATCTCCTTAAAAATGTCCATCTATCTCCTCTGAAGTAGGTGTGCTAGTCTGCATAATTTGGCATAATTTGTTGCTGCTCTTGTGAATTCGTGGAGGTAGTGGGAGACTGTGTAGTCTGATCTCCCACTAATGAGGAATCAAGTGGCTCATTAGTGGTGATAATGGTCTCTTGCTCTGAGTCCTTACTGAGGCTTATTTTAGAATTAAGCTTGGCCTTCTTCTTATACATAATTTTAAATCCCTCGCTGAAAATTTCAGTCCTTGAAGGGGACTCTTCTTCTTTTCTTCTCTTAGTTGTTTTCTCCCACATGGTAGGAGTCCATACTGTAGAGGATGAAACTAGCTGCTCTTCTGCCTCTTGTAGGGCATTCTCAACCCATTCTAGTTGGTTTTTGTACTTCTCTATCTTTGGTCTGGTAGTGTGAAAATAAGGAGTAGATTTGTTTTCTACTCTTAATTTAGAAATGATCCCTAATGGATCATATGACCAGGTAAATCTTAGGCTGAAATACATTTCCTTTAGTAGCTTGTCTGCTTCTTCCCCTACTTCTCTTGTGTTGCAAATGAAAGGCCCAATTTGTGTTTTGATTTTGAACTGGGACTTCTTCTTGGCAGCAAAAAAGTGGATCTCATCCATATTTAGAATTTGCCTTATGTACTCTAGAGCAAAAATCCTCATTGGGAGGAATTTAGGTAGCTTGTAAGGTGCAAGCTCACACCCAACTATTCTCAATTATGTATAGTTTTGGTAGAGTTATCAATCCCATGTTTGAACTTGGTCCAATAGTTGCAACACCTTTCTAATTTCCTCACTGATCCTTGGTTCTATCCTGCTGCCTAAGAGATTGATTGCTGGAGGCACAAGCATCTCTATGAACTGTGCTGGATGCACAAGCATCTCTATGAACTGTTTATATGTGTATTCCTTTTGTTCCTTCATCACCAGAGCAGTCCAAAAGATCACTGACTGTTGGTTTCTTTTGTCATCCAGCTTTTGCAAGGTAAGGTTGATGTTGTCTCCCTAAAAGTATAAGAACATATAAACTAATACAAAAGAAAAATTGAATACCTCCTCAGTTGGGAATTTGATAAGCTGTTGATGAATTGACTCTGCAAGAAATTGGTTCAAGTTAAATATGATGGAGGGCTTAGAATCAACAGAGAAAATGGACATAAATCCTATGATGGCCTCATCCACCCACTGATCAGAGTAGTAGCCAATGAGGTAGGAGACAACTGTGATGATTTGTTTGGCTCTCTCAGGGAAAATAGAGGAGGGATAGGGAGGATTTTTCTTTGGCAATGGGGCATCTTGTGTCAAGAATAGCTCAAGAGTTTTGGCCCTCTTGGCAAAGTCTAATTTCTGGTATAACTCAACAAGTGTTTCATAGGAAAAGGGGGTGGCATTCTCTACTATGGGGGATTGCATCATCTGCTCTATGGCTTGAGGAGTAATAGTAAAGAGAATTTCTCCAGTGGGAGTAATGATGGCCCTTTGATTTGGAAAATAAGATGCATGACACTTCCTAACAAACTCTGGAGTGTTGTGGGTATGAGGAAAAATATAGTGGGGTAAATTGGACTTCCACAACTGACTATCATTAGATTTTTCAATGTATTTTTCCTCAAGCCAGCAATACATCTCAAAGAGGTCCAAATTTTAGAGATTTTCATGGATTTTGAGGTCTCTGTTAGCTAAAGGGATGTGGTGAAAATCAATGGGAGGATAAATTAGAGGATTGACAAGCTCTTTTGGTCCTTTGTCCTTTGGAGGCATCTTTGGATAAGGCTAAGGACAGTAGTGAAAATCAGGTTGGAGGTTTAATACACAGAGAGGAGTCAGGTTTTGGGGGAAAAAATAAAGATAGTAGGTTGAAAACAAATTAGCAGACAATGTTGTTGGCAGGTGAAAATGTCGGAGTTTAGCCTAGCGAACCTGTAACAAAGCGATACAGTGACAATGAATGAATTCAATAACCTGTTAACAAGTGGAAGGGAAGTTTATATAACACTGTCTCTTATCCATTGAAGATGGCGTGGGTCTGTTGGATTAATGACTAAACCATTTACTGCTTAACGATGTAATTGTGGAGGGAGCAGATGCAATTGGTGGAGCTATTGGACGAATGTTGCTGTGGAAGGTGAATGGCGGGAGCGCAATAGGTAGGAGAGTAGTATCGAAAGTGAGGGAAACATACCGAAGGGGGGGGGGGGGGGGGAAGTGTTTATCAGTTTCACCTAAGGGGGTTCCGAAAATCCATAGTGCTGACACGTAGGGGCAAGGGTTGTTTGGAATATCGCTGATTTTGGACCCCCCCATCCTCGATGGTAAAGTTCGGATGGTGAGCGGGGGCTAAAAGCCATGCAGGCCGTCAGATCTTGGGATATGGGTGGAGATGGAGTGAGAGGTGGTGGAGATTTGACATGACGTGATGGGACATTTGGTGGGGCTGACGAGAATTAATTTATCACCCGAGGGGAATATTTGCAATGTATGAGGGGGGGTAATAAACCTAGGAATAGGTGGTTGGAGGGTAATATGAACGGATGAGGAACTTTGGGGTTTTGAAAACTTAGGGATAGGGAATTAATACCAAAATTAATTGATAAATAAAACCTTAGAGCAACCTTTGCCTTTTCTTCTTCACATGAAAATATCATTTGATATTTGACTTGTGGCGCATTTTGACTAGCAGTCTCTGCACTTATAAAAATATAAAATGAAGCCACTCTTTTCTTTTTGCTTCCCTAACATTTATTTTCCTTTTGACTTATTTGTTTAGGGCAACTAACACCTAACATTTTATTGATATGGATGCCTATAAAACATTAAATTGGCCGAACATTTTAACTTTTCTTTCTTTTGCATCCATATCCTAACTTAACATTTTAAAATTATTTTTGACCAATATACTAACTTATCAAAACCAAATAATGTTACAACATCGACTCCAGCTGGGGACTGCTTCCCCCTATGGAATGTAGAGAACAAGCAGATCCAAGTGCCTTCTCCTTAGGCTATGGAGTCTTTGGTGAAACAGATACTCACTTGCAAATTTCTCAAAAATAAAATAAAATCTCTGTATATTTACATATGATGAATGAATAGAAGAAAAATTAATACTGAATGTAATGTTTCAAGTATTTCCCATTGAATGGCAGTGAGGAATACTCTCCTTCCAGATTTTGTAGGATGAATGTATTGTTCCCTTTGACTTCTATAATGCTAAATGTACCAAAATAAAGGTTGCCAAATTTTGCATGCTTGCCTTTATCTTCTCTCCTTGTATCCTACCTAAGCACTAGGTCTCCTTTCTTGAAATTTCTTTCTCTAGCCTTTCTGTCGAACAATTCTTTCATGTTGTTTTGGTATTTCCTTATCTTATATTGAATTTCATACCTGTCTTCATTTAACTCAATAATTTGATTAATCCTTCTTGAGAAATCATATTTTTCTTCATAGGATTCCTGAAGGAATCTCATAACAGTTAAAGCTAATTGAGTAGGAAAAATTGCTTCCTTTCCATAAAATAACTGGAAAGGGGACTTGCCCATTGATCTCTTAGGAGAAACTCTATTTGCCCAAATTTCATGGATTAGATGGTTGTCCAAACTCTTTTTATGGTCTTCAAGAGTCTTCATAATGACCTTAACTAAGCTCTTGTTGAAAGACTCTGCTAGGCCATTACCTCGTGGATAGTATGATGTAGAATGGTGTAATAGGATTGAATATTTTTGACAGAACTCAATCATTTTAATGCTGCTGAAAGTTGCTACATTATCTGTAATAATCTATTGAGGACATCCAAATCTTCATAGGATGCTTTCTTCAATAAATTTAATCACAACAACATCAATTGCATTTTTAATAGGTATGGCTTCTACCCACTTGGTAAAATCCACATGTGTTGATTACTTGATTGTGGATAAATTTCCCATATAAAGTCCAACCCCCATTGTAGAAAAGGAGCATGAACCAATACTGGAACCAAAGGAAGTGCTAACACTTTCTATTTTCCTACAAATAATTGGCATGGTATGCAACTCCTTCCTCTTGCTCCAACTTCTTTAAAAAGTGTGGGCCAGTAGAAACCCGCTTTTAAAATTTTGTAGGTTTTTGCTCTCCAGGCATAGTGTCCACCAAAAAACCCTCCATGAAACTTATCTATAATTCCCTCTGTTTCATTTTCAGTTAAACAAAGAAGAAGTATATTAAGAGGGTCTTTCCAGTATATATTAGCATTGATAATGCAATATTTTATTGCTTTAAGCTTCAGGGCTTTACACTGCCTCATTTAAGATCACCCGGACATTGAAAATCCCTAAGAAACTACACAATATTAGAGTACCAATCAGAGAGTAGATATTTCTGATGTATGTGAACAAGAATGGCTTGATCTAAAGAAAGAGGTTCTTGTGGGTTCTCCCCTGGTATGAGAGGAGGAGGTTCTTGTGGATTCTCCTAAGATATTAAGGAAGGTTCTTGTGGATTCTCCCCTGATATTAAGGAAGGTTCTTGTGAATTCTCCCCTGATATTATTTCAGAAACTAGATTTATCCCCAATACTTTGTAGTTGGACTCAACTAACAATTTGCCAGGTCTTGGCATTTTACTAGGTTTGTGGTCTTAATTTCAAGGTCAAATTCAAGGATTTTTGCAATCCATCTCCCTCTTCTTCCATCAGTATCAGGCTGGGTCAAAATAGTTTTAACAACATGATTAGGGACGTGTGAATGTAGGACATAGGTTCTAAAGGCTTTGAGGGCATAAATTAAGGCATAAGCTTGTTTTTCAATAATATCATACCTAAGTTCAGAATCCCTCATAACTTTGGAAAATAAGGCTATAGGTTGGTCATCACCATTTGTGTTCTTTTGTAAAAGTACAACAACTAAGGTTGTCTGGGATGCAAAAGAAAATATGCTAAAAGGTGAAGAATAATCAAAGCTAGCTAATTTAGGGGCTTCAGATATAGCCTTTTTGATATGATCAAAATCATATCTAGCAGAAACTGTCCATTTCACTTGATTGTTTTTCTTTAGCATATTAGTTATATCCTTAACTATCTCTGCATAATTAGGGATGAACCTTATGAAAAAATTAATCTTTCCAAGGAAGGTTTGTATCTATTTTGTATTCCTTAGTAGAGGTAGGGTCTGAATAGCTGAAACTCTCTTTGGGTAAATTATAACTCCCTCCTTGGAGATGATATGCCCTAGTAATTTCCCTTCCTTTACAACAAATAAATATTACTTCAGATTGATGGATACGTTGAATTTCCTGCACCTATCAAAAACCTTGCTCAAGTGTTTTAAATGATTTTCATCAGAATCAGAGAAAATAGTTAAATCATCTAAATAAATGATAGTAAATTCAAATGTTTTACCTACAAATTCTAGATCCATGGCTCTCTGGAAAGTGGCTCCAACATTGGTTAACCAAAATGGCATTCTATCATACATAAATGTACCCCAAGGTGTGGTGAAAGCAGTTTTGTCTTGGTCAGATTGACTTACCATGATTTGGTTGTAACCAGAAAATCCATCTAGCATAGAAATCCTATTTTCACTTGAAACTTTCTGAAGTAGATGATCCATTTTGGGCAATGCATAATTATCCTGTAAAGATGATTTGTTCAGATTCAGAAGTCTACACATAGCCTAATCTCACCATTTTTCTTTCTGATAAGAACTAGGTTGGCTACCTAATTAGAATACCTTAAAGGTACTACGATATGAGCATCAAGCATCTTTTTAAGTTCTTTCTTAATGGTTGGAAGTAGTATGGGATTGATTCTTCTTAGTTTTTGTTGAAAGGGTTTTCTTCTAGTTTCAAAGGAATCTTATGCTCAATCAAAGATGTATCATAAGTTTTTAACTCATTATAAGACTAGGAAAAAACATCTTTGTAATTTTTAAGAAGATTCAAGTATTTGATTTTTACATCCAAAGGTAAGGTTGATGATAATTTAATATTTCTCACATCATCCAAAGTCCCAATATTGCATTCTTCGATTTCTTCTTTAGGTAAGTTAAACAAGGGATTTTTAGAGACATCATTATTATCAAATAGTTTTTCCAACGGAACCAATCCTTTAGGAATAAAATTATTAGATAATTGGATGATATCATGATCAAGAATTTTAGGACTGAATGAAGTTTCTAGGTTTAGGTGATTTGATTCTTGAACATCGTTTTGATCTTCTTCAATTTGCATATTTGAGAATTCATCAATGACTTGAAGAAAAGATTTTAATTGTTCATCATCTTCAAAAATCTGCCAATGTTTAAGGTTATCAAGAATTGATAGTCTATACTTGACTTGAAATTGTTATTCTAACAATACTAGCTCAGGGATTTTGAAAGAGCTTGCTAATATAGCTAGTTAGTTAGCATGCATATTTTCATCTCTGGGAATAATAGTTATGTTAAATCCTTGAAAGAAATTTTCAATTGTGTCCCAAGCTTCATTTCTATGTGACCTAAGCCTTGGGTGTTTCGTTTGACAAAAATTTCTAACTTGGTTTAATATAAGCTCAGAATCAGAAAAGACACTCAAGTTTTGAACCTTTAAAATCCTAGCTAGCTCAATACCAAGAAGAAAATCCTCATACTCAGCCACATTATTGGTGACCTCAAATTCAAGTTTACATGACTGAGTTGTCTTCTTTATTTGGTGAAATTAAAACAATTCCTGCTCCTGCTCCTTCTTTTGAGCAAGAGCCATCAAAATAAAGTTTCCAAATATCTGGTTCTACAACTTTAGGTTTGGAAACTATATTTTTAATGGCAAGTTTAGTGTTTGATGCATTTTGTGAAGATAAATGAAAGCAATCAAAATCCTGATTTACTGCATAGATAGGGTGGTTTTTTGCTTGATCAGACCTACAAACAGTATAAAGGAACCTGACTTCCCTATAGAACCTTAAATGTTCACCTCCATAGACTAGAATAGTAGCAAAAGACATGTCCCTTTGAAGTGATCCTCCAATTTTAGCACAACATGAACTAGATAGAAGCATGCCAAACTTGGCAGGAATATCAGTGACAACTATGTCTAAAACTATGCTCTTGACAGGTATTTGAGCTAAGGTCACAACTAGGTCTTTGATCAATCCTAGGCATGGTACTTTCTTTGAATAAAAGGTGTAAAGATCATGATAAGAATGGGTAACTTGTAACTAAAGCTAGTCCATAATTACCTTTGGCATAAGGTTATGAGAAGCTCCAGAATCCATCATGCAGTTATACAAAAGAAAGTCATGAGCTTTTAAAGTTACATAAAATGGTGGAACGATTTCATCAATCATATTAGAACTAGGGCCAAACACTACTAAGGGATTTTCATCTTGCAAACTAATAACATCTCCCTCCGCATCTACACTATAGGGCTGTATCCATTTAGACACTTGATTTTTATAACGAGGGTTTTTAGAAATTTCAGCTAAAGGTATAGGAATCTATCTAGTCAATTTGATGTCTTAAATTGCTCTACATAAATTATCAATCTGGGTATCGTAAACTGATGAAGTGTGGTGCACCATATGTGCTTAGTTAACCTTTTTCTTACTTCGTTGTTTTATATATTTTATTTTGCTTTGGGGTTTTGTTTTTGTTGATCTCCTAAAGTGTCTAATGAAAATGGAAATCCTATTCTAAGGTCTTAAGAATACTTTTAAAGGTCAAGTATGGATGTAGATTTCAAGACAAGGTTTAAGTCCCTAATGGTAACTTCCAAAACTTAGCACTTCAAAAGATCTCAAAACATGTTATTGATGGAATTAGTACTCAAACAAAAGTGTAAATATGCAACTACTTCAATCAAACAAAAGATGAAATACTGATCATGAAATCACTGTCTCTGCTGCTTGTCTAAATACGGAAATAAAAGTTAAGCTATTGCACTCAAACAAATAAAAACCTGCAAACTAATAAAAGTAAAATCAAATCACATCATTCATGGTTCGATTCCTTGCCAGTTAGTGTAGCTATGGCTTTCGGAGAAAATCGTCAATGACATGAACAATCTGATATCTAACTGCAGAAAAGTAAAACTAAAATCAAATCACAACATTCATAATCCGATTCCTCGCCAGTTAGTCTAGCTATGGCTTTCAGAGATAATCGTCAATGACATGAGCAATCTGATATCTAATGGCAGAAAAGTAAAACTAAAATCAAATCACAACATTCATAATCTGATTCCTCGCTAGTTAGTCTAGCTATGGCTTTCAGAGATAATCGTCAATGACATGAGCAATTTGATATCTAATTGCAGAAAAGTAAAACTAAAATCAAATCACAACATTCATAATCTGATTCCTCGCCAGTTAGTCTAGTTATGGCTTTCGGAGATAATCGTCAATGATATGAGGAATTTGATATCTAAACTAACTGACAAAGCAAATAAATAAGACTGAAATCAAAGCATAACTGAAATTGAAAAGTTAAAATCTCATGTCACTATCTGATGCAAAAACATGTAAAGAAAAACTAATCTACAATCAACCGGTTGAACACACTTACATGAATTAAAATTGCATGAATGGAAATCTAAACTATCAAACCTTGAAAGCAATCATAACATGACATATATGAAATCAAAGCCAAAATTACAAAATTGAAATCTACTCTACCTTACATTTTCTAATGTGCTTCCATGACATCTACTTCACATTCTCCTATCCATGGTTGAGAACATCAAAGCTTTATTTCAATTTCTTCAAAATTACAAAGTACAACAAAGCTCTCCAAAGCTTTTTAACAATGCCATCTCACAAGCTAACAAGCTTACAAAAAACTAACAAGATCTAAAACTAATAAGCTAACCAAGCCTCTAAAAAACTCTATAGCTAACAAATGAAGGAGCCAGAGATATCCTTATTTTACAAAAAGTGAGAAGCCATTCTCATTTAATGAGAGTCCATATGAATCTCTTTCCCTCTACCCTCTAGCGTACAATCAAAAATACGGGGAACTTGATTAGACACTATGTCTTCTTTAGAGTTACAATACAATTAGGAGATGTGACACACTTCCTACATGATTTGCCATTGCATTACTTTCCACTCAACATTCGAATTTTGCCTTTAGAGTGCACATAAGGGTTCTCTAGAAGCCTCCTTTTGACCTACACATGTCACAATCTCAACCCACTTGTTAAGTTACAGCATATCGACATTATTTTCTAATTTTTAACCACAAATTCACTTTAAAAGGCTTAGAATAATAAAGATTGGAAAAACATAAATATGACCCAATGATAATGAAAGTGGGATGAATGTGGTGACATAGTAGTGAAATGGAGATGATATAGTGGACATAATAGTGAAAGTGTAATGGAAATGAGTGACATTTTCAAGACTCAACAGAATCTTGACCCTTTCCAATTCCTTTTTACTATTAAAAGTTGTCAAAATGGTCTTGTCAGATGAAAAGGTTTCAGTGGATGAGTCTTTAGTTTGAGGTGTTAGAATTTGTGTTTGAACGGATTTTATTGCAGGTTCAATATAGTGGTAGATTTTGAAGGTCTACCAGGACCTGATCTTGGTCTTAGATCATATCTTTTATTCAATTCTGCAATCATAAATTCAGAGAATGCTAGGTATTTTTAAAGTTGAGCATCTCCTTGTTCTTGTTCAAAAGACTAAGGTGAAGATGAAGGAACTATTGCCATTTTTACTATTGAAGAAGAAATAATATTGATATCTTCAGTGATTAAAGGGCCTGTATCCTATGGTTGTTGATCATCAATCAACAAAGGTGGTTGAACGTTTTGATCAGAACTTGGTCTCTGAAGAATCTACATTTGAGGAGTTCTTTGAAATTGTTGAGGTTTGACAACAGTTTGCTGAGCAGTTCTAGGTTGTGTTTCAATTTTATAAATCCTATTACAAAGGTTTCTAAGTAAAGATGTAATTTCATCAATTTTATGATCTTCAAGTTTAGATTTGGAACAAGATGAGTCATCAACCCTAGCTTTTAGTTTTCTTTCTTCTTTCTCTTCTTTAGCTTTAAGTTTTCCAGAAGCTAACCTATTGGCTTCTACCTCTATAAAATTTGTCTGATATGTCTTCTAATGTATTAGAAACTCTTTTGCTTAGCATCACTGCAAAGTCATCTTCAAATGCTTTGGCAAATTTGATCTTTGTAGCTACTACTAGTGGTTTACAATTAGCAGGCATTTTATGATAGATTTTGTTAAATATTTTGATGAATTCAACAACTAGTTCATCGGGGTTTCTCTTTAGTTCTTCAAATTTAGTGAGAAAGTAAACATGATATTTCTTTACCATTGGTTTTTAAAGATAGTTATGAGCTCATTCCATGTTATAATAGTGTCAACTCTAAGTTTCCTAAACCAGATTCTAACATTTCCTTCTAAATATTGTACAAATAATCTCATATAAACATCTTCCCGTTCTATGTTCATATTGTCAGCAAAATCAAGGAGAGATGATACATGATCCTCTGCTAAAGGACCTGTTTCTCCATTAAATCTTGGTAGATGTTTCAGATATCCATAAGGAAAATATCCCAAGTTTGTAGGGAGAGCTAGAGTAACATACCTTGCTTGCACAATGGGTCGAAAGCCATAACAACAGGAGGAGTATGGGGCGACTGAGTGGATGATGATAAAGAAGAGGATAATGATGAAGATGAATATGTAGGAGATGAAGATGAATCCGTAGGGGTATTAGTATGTGGAGGAGAGAAAGAGGGAGGAGACGTTTTTAAGGATTTCAAAGGGGTTTTAATAACCGACTTCTGAACTCCTGGTGGAAAGTATTCCTTACTATCAAACAAAGGATTCGAATAGACAAAAAATATCTCTTCAAGATTAGAGGTTGATGGAATAGAATAAGGAGTTGGAGTAATGAAATCTTGAGGCTTTAATTTAGGTAAATGTAAACCCAATTATTCCTCAGATGAAGGTGATTTGATAGGAATGGATGGGACTTGATATGACTCAAGTGACTATATTAAAAAGGTTGATGGAAGATCTACTCCTCTAGAATGGAGTTCAGAAACCCTAGGAGCTAGTTTAGTCCAATCAGGATGGGATGGTATAGATGAAAAAGGATATACAGATGATATGTCTTCAGGGTGTAAATCTGAAGAAGAAGAAGGGGTTCTATGTCTTCTCCTTGAAGAGGCTCCCCTAATAAGTCTTTCTGGGTCTGGTAGAGAGTTAACAATCTTAGAAACATAACGTGATCTAGTGTGCTTAAAAGGAGCCAACTTGGACCAATGTAATCACTAGGTGAAAGATTTTGACCTATACCCTTATCCTTTATTCACCTTAAAGGAAAGGGAGAATCATTTCCCTAGGGAAAATTTAGCTTTCAATTATTCGCTCCCTAGTAATGGCACCAATCTGATGTTTTCCTTTGAGATAGCCTGAGGTCAATTGGTTATGCGAGAGCATCTATAATGTTTTGTTGATTTTAATGATTGTATGACAAATGAACTATTTATAAACATGCACTTTAAACTTAGATAGATTCTTAATAAAATAAAAGGCTATTCTTTTACATGCACATGGTTATTTTGATTTTAGCAGGATGGATAAGTAGAATATGGAGAAGTATAACTGATTTAATATTCAAACTGAGTATTTAACCAATTACAAGCAGAAATTAAGAAACAATGTTTTCTTAATCAACAAAATATAAACAGACTATCACATAGATCTAGTGCAATTTATTCTCAAAAGAGGAATTTACAAGAACATATAGTTCTGTAAATTTATCTCTTATTTAAATTACAACTTCACAGAGGATCCAAAATGAAACTGAAATTCAATTAAATTTTAAATTGGATAACTGCAAAAGACATGATTTATATGAAGAAGACATAACGAATAAACAAAATGAAATACAACTCACTGAGAGACATACCATATGAGGCAAATCCATAATCTTTTATTATCTCAAAAATGCTCCAGCTTAGTAAAAATCTGCTTGATAACTTGTTCAAGGGTTTAACCATGAATACTTCAACAAAATGAAGTATTTAAGCAAAACTACAAAAATATTACAATTAATGCTTTAGTGACACGACATTCTATTATTAACTTAGAACTAACAGGAAATAAGTAATATGATCAAAAGGAATGAATATGAACATCTGGTCTTGCTTTGAAGGAGAACATTTGCCGAGTGGGCACTATTCGGGTGCTGCACTGGTGAAGTTGACCTATATTTTAATCCTGAAATTCACACAACTTATCCCACCATTCTTTATCTGGAATAACAATCTTTGTTACCTTGTGGTAGATCTAATCTACCTCAGTATACCAAGAAAAGGTGGGGTTTAATGCAAAAATGTGTTTGATCTCATATTGGATAAAACTTATGTTGTTGATGGCTTCGTAAAAAGCTCTGCCTGGCATAGAAACTTTGATGTTGGAAGACATAGCTATATCCTTGGCAATGTCCTGAAGCTTCTTCATGTAGTCTTCATTGATTACAAATAAGGAAGGAAAACCTTTCTTGTTTAATGCATCAGTTCTAGTGAAAAACTTGTTAACTACTACCTTCAGAGTGTGACACTTCTCTGTCAGCTGTACAACTAAGTTCTTCTTTGTTAGAACTTTCTTTACCTCCAAAATAGTTTTTGTTCTATCATCCACTCCTAGATCATCCATATCATATCTGTTTTTGGAATTGAGGAACTTTATGATGCCGTTGGCTATAGCAGGAATTTCTCCCAATTGAGCATTGATAGTAGAAATAATTTTCTTAGCTTTCTACATCAATTCCTTCTGCTCGAATATAATCTAGATACATGGCCAAATTTCATCTATTTCTTCAATGATATTGTTCCATATGATTTCTTTAACATGACCCCGTCTGTAGCCAATAGAAGACTCAACTGCTGACTTCTTCCATGCCTCTATCTAATTTTGAGCTCTCTATAGCTATGCTGCATGAAAAGTCTTAGTCTTCTTTTGATGATCCTGTAGAAGTTTCACTTGATCTTGCAACATTTTGATCTCTTCAGTCTAGAGAGACATGTTTTGTACTGCATTTTCCAACTGATCTGTAGCATCCCCTGTACTTGTTGTAGAAGATATGGCTGTAGGAATGGTTATGATAGGGAGTGCTTGCAAAGGAACAACATCCATTTTGGGAGCTTTCTCCTTCTATTTAATCAATTTTTTTTTATTTCTGTCTCCATTTTGTTTAGTTGTGCACTTTGCTCCATGATGAGCTTCATCATATCTGCCTTTTGTGTCTCTGTCTCTTCAATATCCTTGACTAAAGGATCTTCTGTAGATGGCAATTTTAACTGCTTCCTTAATGGTTCCATGTCTAAATTATTTTTCTTTATAAGCTCTTTTGTAACATTGATGTTTGAAGGGTCATAACCCACTTTGATCACCAAGTCCTCTAGAGTTTTAATCCTGGTGCCTTTGCCAAGTGTAGATACCTTCTCTATCTTTAGCTGTGATTGGAAATTTGCTAATGTAACCTACAGTTTAGACAAAATCATAGCAGTGTTAGTGATAGTTGAAAATATCATTTCCCCGGTCTGCTTATGCATCTCCATTTGCTTAATGGGATGTATATCTTTTACATCAAACTCAAAAGTTCTCTTCTTGTAGTCTTATGCTGCCTTGGGCTAGGGATCCTGTGCTTGGAGGAATGCCATTTTCATTTTCCCTTTCTCTGAATCAAAGGATGACAGAAACCTGCTTTGAGCACCAAAAGTCTGCTTCCAGAACTGGTTGTAGGTGTTAATCTTCAAGGCCTCATTCCTAACTTTTATCTCCTTAAAAATGTCCACTATACTTTTCTTTGTCTCCCTTGAAGTAGATGTGCTAGTCTGCATAATTTCCTGCTGCTCTTGTGAAGTTATGGAGGTAGTGGGAGACCATGTAGTCTGATCACCCACTAATGAGGAAACAAGTGGCTCATTAGTGGTGATAATGGTCTCCTGCTCTGAGTCCTTGCTAAGGTTTAGTTTAGAGCTAAGCTTGGCCTTCTTCCTTTACATAATTTTGAATCCCTCTCTGAAACTTTTAGTCCCTGAAGGGGACTCTTCTTCTCTGCTCCTCTTAGTTGTTTTATCCTACATGGTAAGAGTATGTACTCTCGAGGATGAAACCAACTTCTCTTCTACCTCTTGTATGGTATTCTCAACACATTATAGCTGGTTTTTGTACTTCTTTATCACTGGTCTGGCAGTGTGAAAATAAGGAGTAGATTTGATTTCTACTCTTAATTTAGAAATGATCCCTAATGGACCATATGACTAGTTAAAGCTTAGTCTGAACTGCATTTCCTTTAGTAGCTTGTCTGCTTCTTCCCCTATTGCTCTTGTGTTGCAAATGAAACACCCAATATATGTTTTTTTTTAACTTGGACTTCTTCTTGGTAGCAACAAAGTGGATCTCATCCATATTTAGCATATGCCTTATGTACTCTAGAGAAAAAATCCTCATTGGGAGGAATTTAGGTAGCTTGTAAGGTGCAAGCTCACACCCAAATATTCTCAATTATGTATAGTTTTGGTAGAGGTACCAATCCCCTATCTAAACTTGGTTTTATAGTTGCAACACCTTTCTAATTTCCTCATTGATCCTTGGTTCTATCTTTCTGCCTAAGAGACTGATTGTTGGATGCACAAACATCTCTATGAACTGTTTATATGTGTATTCCTTTTGTTCCTTCATCACTAGAGTAGTCCAAAAGATGACTGACTACTAGTTTCCTTTTTCTTCCAGCTTTTGCGAGGCAAGGCTGATGTTGTCTCCCTGAAAGTATCAGAACATATAAACTAATATAGAAGAATACTTGAATACCTCCTCAGTTGGGGATTTGATAAGTTGCTGATGAATTGACTTTGTAAGAAATTGGCTAAAGTTAAATATGATGGAGGGCTTAGAATCAACAGAGAAGATGGACAAAAATCCTATGATGGCCTCATCTACCCACTAATCAGAATAGTAGCCAATGAGGTAGGAGACAACTGTGATGATTTGTTTGGCTCTCTGGGAAAATAGAGGAGGGATAGGGAGGATTTTTGTTTGGCAATGGGGCATCTTGTGTCAAGAACAGCTCAAGAGTTTTGGCCCTCTTGGCAAAGTATAATTTCTGGTATAACTCAACAAGTGCTTCATTGGAAAATGGGGTGGCATTCTCTACTATGGGGGCTTGAATCATCTGCACTATGGCTTGAGGAGTAATAGTAAAGAAAATTTCTCTAGTGGGGGTAATGATGGCCCTTTGGTTTGGAAAATAAGATGCATGTCACTTCCTAATAAAATTTGGGGTACTATGGGTACGAGGAAAAATATAGTGGGGTAAATTGGACTCCCACAGCTGAATGTCATTGGATTTGTCAATGTATTTGTCCTCAATCTAGTAGTACATCTCAAAGAGGTCTAATTCATAGAGAGTTTCATGGATTTTGAGGTCTCTATCAGCCAAAGGGATGTGGTGAAAATCAATGGGAGGATAAATCAGAGGATTGATGGGCTCTTCTAGTCCTTTGTCCTTTGGAGGCATCTTTGGATAAGGATAAGGACAATAGTGAAAATCAGATTGGAGGTTTCAATACACAAGGAGGAGTTAGGTTTTGTGGGAAATAACAGAGGTAGTAGGCTGAAAACAAGGTAGCATGCAGTTTTGTTGGCAGGTAAAAAAGTCGAAGTTTAGCCCAATGAACCTCTAACAAAGCGATATAGTGACAGTGAATGAATTTAGTAACCTGTTAACAAGTGAAAGGGAAGTTTATATAATAGTGTTTCTTTTCTGTTGAATATGGCATGAATTCTTCAGATTAATGACTAAAACATTTATTTCTTAACAACTTATTTGTGGAGGGAGCAGATGCAATTGGTGGACTAACAGATGAATGTTGTGGAAAAAGGTGAATGGTGGGAGTGCAACGATGTTTCAAATCCGTTTGGGCACATCAATCCCATCATTTAGATCAGTACTATTAGGTCTCATCAAACCCTAATTTAGTTGCTACATGCCCTAGACAAGTCATCACTTTGAATACCTCCTTCCCTAAGAGTTTCTTGGCCCGAAGCCCTTTGGAAATGCCTCCTTGAGGGACCAGCACAGCCTTGGTCAGGGGTAAGTGCGCTTTAGTGCAGGTAGACCCATGATAGGGTGCATTTTAGAGCACTTAGGCCCACTTTGACCTGTGTTGGGTGAGATTGAGCGAAATCCTCATAGGGTTTTGGGAATATTCTTATCTTCTGGAGCTTTCTAGAAGATTCCCACACTTATCATCTCCTATGAGCTTGAAATTAGATAGGGAATAAGTTAAGTGACCTCCCATCCTCTCATCCCTTCCTCCATGGAAACTAACTCTAAGTTTGGAAGGCCATTCAATACCCTCATTTATGACCAAACCTCCTCCATTTTCCTATAAATTGAGCACTCATCTACGTGATTAGGGGCTGGACTTTGAGAATTTGTAAGGAGATAATGTTGGTGTGAGGTTTGAGATTTTAAACAAGTATTGTTATGCTTCGAGAGTGTTGTGCTTTTGCTGTGATCTTAGTTGGAACCCAAGCTGGAGGAGTGACATTGGATCAGACTTCATGGTTGTAACTCTTCCTTCTACTTAATAAAGTTGTTTACACCTTTTACCATATTCTTGTCTTTATGTATGATAATTATATGTGTAAATGATTTTGAGTCCATTTGCTTATAGTAGATATATCTCTTGCTTTAATGGGTTTTTGTCCTCTATTTTTGATTGTAGGTACTTGTCAATTGGACTAAGTTTGAGAAGGAGCGATAGAAGCCATATAGAGGAGACAAAGGGAAAGTGAAAGATAACAAGTAGGTCCCTTGTCTTATTTATTTTCTATAGAAAAAAGATAAACACTTTAAATCTATTGTTCTAGGTGTAGCTACCCACCTATGGAAATTGTATTTATCCATAGATGCAAAATTCCACATAACAAATTAGCGGCTCCGCTGGGGAACAATCATCATTCTGGGTAGTTTACCTTCATCCTAGTACACCCTAGTAGACTTTACTTGCTTCATTGATCTTGTTTCAGCCTTTTTGAAGTGTTCTTTAGTAAAACTTGTGCTTGAAAGCCTCTAGGATGGCCTCTTTGGCACCATCAGAGGTTTAGTCAAGAGACAGAGTGTTGCAGAGAACCCTTGGCTTGAGGACAGTGCTTTGAAGCACACTATCTCCCATTCAGGGTTGTGCTGATCCTCCTTAGGTAAAAAATCCCACCTTTGACTTGATATCTCCCAAATTTCCTTCTGTTTTTGCTTGCTAAAAGATCAATGGTTGTTGTACTTTTGAAATCAACTTAGGTTTCCTCTCCTAGCCCTACTTTGGCCTTGATTGTTTAGTGTTTCTTAAATGATTACTTTATCACTATCAATTCTTTGTCAAAGTTAGTTTATAGCCAATTAATCTTTGTTCAAAAGAAAGTGTTGTAAAAGTCTTCATTTCTTTCGAAAAGGAACTGTGGTAAAGTCCTCGTTCTTGCAAAAAGATTGATTTATTGTATGTGCATTAGTTTCCTTTTCTTCATCTCAAAATTAAGGGAATTGAAAAGAAAAACTTGCATCATGCATTGAAAAGGTTTGTGTGTGATCATAGGAATAGTTTAGGGAAATTGCATTAGATGTGCTCTTTGTTATTTGATTAAAAGAATATGATTGCTCTATCCCTACTAGCTAAGGTTTTCATTGCTCAAATTGAATGAAAAGAATGCTTATCATATTAGTTGCATTCTAGGAATTTCAAAGACATCACATGGTGAACCTTGAAAGGAAAATTCTTAATCAAGATCAACTTAAAATTAATCTCAATTAACCTAATGGAGCATGGTCACCTAACACAAAACATTTAGAGGTTCTAGGCTAGAGACATGTTCTGGGGTCGTAAAACATAACAGTTGTCGCTAACTTTTTTGCAATACATTCTGAGTGTGATACCTCATTCCATGTACGTGATTATATCATAGCTTGTCCACATACCTTCTGGTATATAGTGCAGTGTTACAGTACGTAAAGTATAAAGGAATTCTCTCACTATGCGATTTCGCATTAGACAACGCTAATACAGATTGGGCCTCCACGTAATTTCAAGTATATATAGGAGGACAACACTAGGTTGCTATCCATCCTTAGGTAACTGAGTCGGCCACCTTGTAAACTATGATACATGAACACAACATTTGGGGAGATTGCCTGCCCGTACTTCTCGGTTCACCGGGAAGTATTTTGCAGTTCACAGTTGCTTGGTAAACCTTTTGCCTAGCTCACCCCTTTTTGTTTATTTCTTTTTGTAATAAAATCAATCAGAAATAATGGAGGAACATCAACCCTTACCTCATAGTTCACGGAGGATAGCGAGTAAACCGCCTTTACCGCCCGAAGCTACACCTATCCAGTCAAAGCAGTCTTGTTTGAATGAATCTAGTACTTCAAAAACTTCTCGTTCTTCATCTGAATTACTAGAAGCACCTATACCAGTAAGTACTGTGACCCCAGTTACTCCTACAGTTACTGGTACCTCTATTATTGAAGTGGAATCTCCACAATAACCTAAGGATACTAGAACTGAATCTAGTGAAATGATAACCCAAGTTGTTCAACAACAAGTTGATTCTCAACCCGAAATCGGTCAACAAGAAATTACTTTTGAACCTAAATCTTTTCAAACAGAAATTGATCCTGAACTTATCATTGTTCAATCAAAAGTTACTTATGAACCAAAAGTTGTTCAAGAAGCCCAACTTGAACCTGTTCTTTACCAGAACACTTGGATCTTGAGGTTGAACAATCAGAAGTTTTTACCTTACCGGAAGAATATCGATCGGCACATGCTCAGACATCCGTAATTGTCGAGACTTCCTCTTTACCTCACGAAAAAATACCAAAAATCTATTACGAACCTGACGGTGAAATCCTTCCACCTAGTTTGATTTTGATAGAAGAGGAACCTGAGGTAGAAACACCCAGAACTCCATTCCATTTTGGAACTGGGCTTTATCTATATCCTCATACTCCTCATTTTACTGCTCCTTTTGATCTTGATTACTTTTAGACACTCGTTGATTCGTTAGGAAATCTATTTGGACATTTGACTATGGCAGAGTCAACATCCCGGACCATAGCATCTGTTACGGCTATGATAGAATCTTCTGTTGCAACCTCTTTGATGTTTACTACAACACCTGAGTCACACTTGTATGGTGTTTCGTTCATCCCATCGAGTTACCAATCTTTATCTGGAACCCACTCAAGTGTTTCTTCTATCCCTTGGTCTTCACTAATGTCCTCTATTGGAATTTTATCTGGTTCTTCATTAACAGATACTGAATAGCTAGACCCATCAAGTCAATATCAAGCTGGTTCATCTGGTTATCGTCCCATGTATCCGCTTTACACTGGACTACCCCCATACGGAGAACAATATGCACAATCTCCTTATCCTCCATTTTTTGGGGGGAAACCATATGTCGGTATGCCGTCGTCATTAGGTCAACCTGGAATGATTGTCTGTCAATGGCAGCCAACAACGCCCGTTCAACTCTTCCATACCTACAACGCCTGTTGTTACAGCTTTGCTGTAGTGACAAGCTCAGATTGTTGTATCTCAACCTATGAAAGCTGGTCCTTCAACCTCAGACCCCCAAGTTTCAAGTTTATAGATTCAACCTTCCTAGGTAGTTTTACAACAATCACTTGTCCCTGGAGTCCAACAACCTCAGGCCAGTTTACCTTTCACTAGAACGACTTAGATTTACACTGGTTTAGTGTATTCACAACCTGGTCAAGCTTACATTGGTGGGCAATAACCATTAAATCAACAGCCGTTGTATCAACAACAACAATAGTTGCTTCAACAACCTTGGCAACCCCAATATCAACAACAGAAATTCCAACAATACTAACCTCATCCTGGACTTGGCCAACAAGCCTATGCTAGGTTTGGTCAACAACAAGTTTACCTAGGTCAGGGTCAACAAGCCTATGTTGGGTTTGGACAACAACAAATGTATCCTAGTGCTCAACAACAACCTCACACCAGATTTTCTCAACAAACTTACACTTATCAAGGTTACTAGCAGCAGATGCCTTATGTTGGCATGCAAAGGCCTATTTCCCAGGCAATCCAATCTTACCTTGGATATGCTCAACCTGACCTCAATAGATAGTTGCCTTTCATTGAAACACTTGAATTACCAGATCTAAACTGACTCACCAATGACCCAATTCTTTATGCACCTTGGTGGCCGGTGATTCCTCATAAATTACCTTCCGATATTCTAAAATTCAATGGAAATCCTAGAGAATACCCATCTAACCATGTCATGATTTTTTATTTATGGTGTTCATCAAACTCCTTGAATGATGATTCAGTTAGACTACGTGTTTTCCAGAGAACTCTTAATGGTCCGGCTGTGAAGTGGTACATTGAGTTACCACAAGTTTCTTTTGATAACTTTAAAACCTTAGCTACCATGTTTTTAACCCACTTCCAGTTACCCATATGATATGAAACTGGAATGAAACTATTAACCAAATTTCAACAGACTACTGCTACTCATATCTCTGATCATATTCATGAGTGGTGTCGTCGTCATCAAATGGTTAAAACTTATGTTCCTAATCAACATTTAGCTGAGTGGTTTATAAAATCCTTGTTTCGATCTATCATCGAGGATGTGGTGAAAGGTGGAGTTGTCACTGAATAGAAAGTATGTGCTTGTGCCCAATATTTGCACTTGATTTATACACAGTGTCGCACGCTTTATGACAAGATCCTGAATGCACCCCAACCAACTTTCACTATTCCTCCACTACCATCGAGTAAGAACTCTCATGCCAGTGACAGTGTGATTGGTTCTTCAAGAAACAAATGGCAGGTATACCATATGGTCAAACAATTGCCATTTCCAATCAAACTACAAATGCATCTGATAACACTCTTGCTTCCAAAATAAATGCCGTGTCATCTGACAAAGGCAAGAATGAAAAGCAACTAGGAAGCAAGAAGAAAGGGAAAAACAAGAAGAAACAAAATAATTCCCCTCAAGGGAAATCATCTGGTTCCTCTTCTTCGGCTAGAAAACCTTGTTACCCATGTTTAATCTGTAACAATGAGCACTTTACGCGAGATTTTCCTCACCGATTTGAAGTCTCAAAGCTTCTTAAGACTTCTAATACATCTGCAGCGTTTACTGATCCTTTTCCAAACCTGAAGACAAATATGGTTGCTACAAACCATGCTTCCACTTCCCAAGTGCATATGCTATTAGCCTCTAAGCCTAAAATTGAATTTTTGGTGTCAACACGAAGTAAAGATTATGGAAATCAACTATCGTCATTGAATAACTAGGCTTATCAACCTAATCGTTCGACTTTGACTTCTACTGATCCTATTCCACCACCTATTGCACCAGAGTTAAAAATAAAACCACCTAAGGGAGTTGTACATAAATCAACATTTAACCCTCGAGCTCGAGCTGCACAGAACTATAACATATTAGAAGATTTGGCTCAGTCACCTTCTACTATGTCAACACTTGAGGTACTTCAAAATTGTCCCTCCCAAAAGTAGGGTTTGTTGTCAGCAATTGGTGGAATCGATCCAACTGATTATAGTCTTGTGGTTTTCAACCATGCGGGTTATATGCCACAATTACCAGCACAATTAGCATTCCTGATTCAAGTAAATGCCTTGAATAAACTTATTCACCGAACCATAATTAATGAGGGGGCATCTACTTGTATTATGTCTATGAATTGCTGGAAAACACTTGGCTCACCACCTTTTTCACGTTCACCAACAACGTTAGAAGCTTTTGACGGTCACACATATACGCCTTATGTAATATTGAGTAATCTACAAATTGAACTAGGGGGAAAAATAGTAACTGTTGAAGTTGAGGTTGTTGACAGACCGCTTGACTACAACATTTAGCTAGGAATACTGTGGTTTATGCTATGGATGTTGTGGTTTCAACATACTTTTGTATGATTGTATTCCCTCATAAGGGTGGAATCACAATTATTGACCAACTCGCCTTCTTCGCCTCTAGTTCACAGGCTACTGGAAGCATTCCATTAGTTCACGGACCCCCGCGATCTCTTCAAAACATTGGTGTAGGTCTCTTCAAGGATCCTTCTCCAATGGATACTTTTTTCACTAACACCACCATCAAACTTGGCGGAAGTGGCAAAAGTTGAGACTTGCAACATGATATCTTCCACTTCATCTGACTTAAGGAAGATTACCAATAGTTTTGAAATTGATAGTAGTAATGAAATCATGTTGCTAAGCCCCATTGAGCTGCATAGCAATCAATCTTTCTGGCTTGCGTGGCGAACCCAAATCCATCTTCACCAATTGTATGGGTAGATCGTTCATTAGAATATAGTACTTCTTTTGATTCTTTTTCACTTATATTTTCTATTGATGAAGGAAGCATACAATCAATGATGATGAAAGAAGAACCATGGGAAGATTATCATCATTGGTCCCGTCTTCTAGATCACATAGAAGATTTTTCAAATGAACTTAATCACCCTTCAGTTTTTGATTTCCTTTCGAATTTTGTTTGCATAGATGCAATAGATTCTGAGCGAAACTTGTCAAATATCGAAGAAACTATTTCTATCAATATTTCAATCAAACCTAAAGTTGTAGAAAACATTCATGTTGGAAAATCTGTTTTCCATCAGAGCTTGATATTTACCATACTCTCTTTTGTGAATTCTGAGATATATTTGCATGGTCATATGAGGAGATGCCATGTATTGACTCTAGTATAGTTGAACATGAAATCAAAATGTATCTTGATGTCAAACTAATGTGACAACGCCTTCATCCTGTTTATCCAAAGAAGGCTGTTGCCATTAAAACAGAACTTGAAAAACTTTTGTGTGTTGGTTTCATATACCCTGTTCCTCTCACTGATTGGGTTTCCAATATTGTTCCTATCATGAAGAAACAAGGGACAATATGAGAGTGCATCGATTATAGGGATGTTAATCAGGCTTTTCCAAAAGACAATTATTCCACTCCCTTTATCGAACAGATTATTGATGAATGTGTTGGATGTGAAATATTTTCGTTTATGGATGGTTTTTCCGGCTATAATAAGACCAATATCCTCCCAGAGGACCAACCTAAAACTGCTTTTATTTGTCCATGGAGCACATTTTCTTGTAGGAAACTCCCTTTTGGTTTGAAGAATGCAGGGGAAACTTTTTAGAGGGAAATGAACTATGCCTTCCATGACATCAAAAATATTGTTCAATGATATCTTGATGATTTACCTTCTCATTCACGAAATAGACTAATCTCCCGCAGCATTTGAGAGTTATATTTTTATGGTGACGACACTACAGAATATGACTCAATCCACACAAATGTGTGTTTTGTGTCAGTTCCGATCGTTTGCTTGGTTTCATAGTTGTTTTGGGCAAATTTAGTGTTCTTCAAACTACTAACCCTCTAGACCTAGTAGCTAGTCTAGAAACAACAGACAAAGTAATTCATCGCTTTTCCTATAGTTAATAGATAAGAGAAAGAAGAACAAAGGTACCAACCTATAACTTTCACTCGATCCTTCTCTCCTTTGACCGATTTCACCACTCCTTTCCATACTTAACTTGCTTGGAAAGTACTTGCACACAAGCCAAGACAGAAACCCATCAAAGCATACAATAATGACGATCTGTTAACTAAACATATCATAGAATCAAGAATATGATATACATCATATAAACGCATGAATGAAAAAATCTTAGAATTCTTTATTGATAGAAGGAAATATTACAACCCATGTCGTTGCACTATGGATTCAGTGTCATCCTTCCAGCTTCAAACCCTTTTCTCCTCATGAAGCAACAATTCGACATCATCACAATACTCTTACAAATCTCACTCAAACATCATTTCCTTAGCTTAAGAAATTCCAACCTAGACCGGCCTTTGAATGCTTGGTCCATTTATAGCTAAATGAAGGAGGTTAAGCCATTAATGGCCCTCATAAATGCTCTGCCAAAATTGGGAAGTGGTTCCATGGAGGAAGGGATAATGGATTAAGGTTCATTCATCCTCTTCCTTATCCAAAAGCGAGCTCAATCCATTTGGAAACTTCTAGAATCATCCAATGAATGAGGAATCCAATGGATTCATTTCAAAAATTCGATGAATCTCACTCAACACAGGTGAAACAAAGGCCAACTGCACTGCAGTGCACTTAGACAGTGCAATCCCTGCATTGCAATGTAGCCTGATAAAGGGCCACCTGCACTGATCTCTCTAGGGGCTTTTTTTGGATGAATGGTGACATGAAACTCTTGGGAGGCAAGCATGATGTAGGTTGACTTCATTAGGGAATGAGAACAACTGAATTAGGGATTGATGGACCCTAATAACACGGATCTGGAAGCTGGGGTTGATGTGCCCAAATTGACCTGGAATAGTTGCCCCCTAAAGAATGAAGTTGAAAATAAACATGTCTAGTGAGATGATTTACCACTTGGAGAGAAGGTTTTGAAATAGAAGGAGACCTGCATCAGTGGCAATACAAATATTATGATACTTTGATTTTTTTCTCACAATTTAGTTGAGGGAAGGCATACCAATGCTCAACTTTATAAACTTTCATTACATGTACAAATATAGCCATCTAAATATGTAGACCCATGAATGGATGACCATGAATGTAAGGCCATTGTAAATTTGATATTATACTCCTAAAAATATATCGCAACTCGGATGGATGAAACTAGATCCAGGGTCTTCGATCTCATTCAATCTTTCACTCAAGTACAAGTCTAACCATGTGAATAGATGATCTAAAGTTGAACATGGAGAGACATCGTCTGATTACCATCCAATGACGTAAGTCGTTAACAGATGCGAGAGGAATCACCAATAATGATAATGACCCTCAAGGTACTACAATACATTTCGCATGGTGTGAATAAATGACTTGAAGTCAAACACCATATGAAGTCTTTCGGTTGAAGGCCAGTGACGTCAACCTATCGCCGGAAGCGAGAAACCTGCCATTGATGTATGCAAGCCTCAAGGTATTGAAGGGGTGTTTCTAAGTCAACTTCTTGGATGATGTGCTGATGTCAACAAGAAGTCACTCGTCATAGGAGGGCCTTGATGTATCCCACATCAACGACATGAAACGAGGTAAATTATTTTTGAGATGAAACATTGACTGACGACACAAGGTTTGGGAATGCAGGCATAAAAATGAAGGTTTACTGTATTGTAAAGGATGAAGTTTTGAATTGAATGACTTCTCTTGAACATATTGACGACACTGAAGTGAATTGGTAGCATTGACCCAAAACAAAGTGATGGATGGTATGATAGAACAATGGTGTGATAGCCATCAAGCTGAATGACCCAACCCACATAGTCACATTGATGAGGTGAAAATGTCATGTTCAAGAGCGACCTGCTACCATAAAGTGTTCCCAGCTTTTTCCAATTTTCCCCATCCATTTCTGACTAGTACCTATTTATTTTTATCAAGCTTGAGAAGGATAACATATGCTTGTTGTATAATTCCACCCTTTGGGTGAATCCTTTGCTATTTGATGTTTTAACGAGTTTAGCGAAGGTGAAACTAGGTCTTGTCTAGATGGATAAGTTTATCACTATTTAATGTTTTTAACGAGTTTAACGACAAAGATAACTCGGTCCTTTTCACATTTAGAGAGTCTCAAAAGTGACTAAAAGGAAACTTCACAAGTTATTTTTCGTAAATTTGTCTCTCAAGTCTGAAAAAGCATAAAGCAATACAAGAGAGAACCTATTGATCATGTTTGACCAACGAGTACCTTCTTCACAGTTAATCTATCTCATCCCAAAGAAGGGGTAAAACTATACTGTGTAGATATCGATTCTAATCCATTAACGAGCTAGAAATGACAAGCACTCGACAATATTTTCATGTTTAGAGAGTCTGAAATGAGTTTAAAGAGGACTCCAAGGGGGTTCCTTTTTTGTTTTTAATAAAGCTCAAAAAAGAGATAAAAGTTTGCTTTGTGGTCAAAGATGTTCAATTTACACGTAAGCACGTCATAACTACTTGCCAGTTGTCAATCCTGCTCAAGATTCCATCAAAAGATTAAACAATACATGTTCCTGGATTAAATAAATGAAAACTAATGTTTACTCGATTAATGTTCAAGAAATAAACATAAAAAATGGTTCTTACCATTCATTTTCACCATCTCGTTTCTACCTTCTGATTTCTGGAGCAGTTTTTTCCCAAAGTTGACCAGTTGATTGCGGAGGATTGAAGGGATCATTCCTTGTGTTATTTGGACTAGGTAGGAACTAACACTGTTCTCTTTCATTTCATTCTATTTATATCCTATTTTAGTTAAGAACATTTTAGGGTTTTGAAGTCCCTATGGTTTCTTTTCTAATTCAAGATTTGAAATGGTAATCATATGGAGAGGATGAGACAATGAAGAGCAAGATATCATAGCCTTGAGTAATCAGGGAAAAATCGAGGGCCTAAGAAATTATGGACTACTCAAGTATTTTCAGTTATCGAACATGCAACAGCAGATGGATCTTCTACGGTTCCTTGTTCAATCATGGGATCCGACCGATTTGTCTTTTCACATTTGGTACAAAAAGGTCCCTTTTACTATTGATGATATATACTTCCTAACTGGACTGTCAAGGTGGGGTGCCCCCATTTCACTAACAGGTCTTGTCCATGGAGGTAGAGCGGTGAAAGATTATGTGCAATAGTTTTGTAGGCAAGGTGCGCAGCCTAGCAGAGATGAAAAGATACTATCAAGGATGTTAGTGATTTACCGCTAAGGACGATCCTTTTTAACATTGCCAGATTGGCTGGCAGTTTTGCGCTTCATTTGGCCAACAAATCATACATGCAGTATGCCGTAGAATGTTTAGAGCCAAAAGTATTCAACTGGTGTGGGGCTATCCTTTCATCTGTGAAAGAGTAACTGACCAAGGTGAAAAAAGGAAAGATCAGAAATTTTGGCTATGGATCAATTGTGATTTCTTTTTCCTTGGAGAGAATACCTCTCTTGCAGCCACAACTCATTTCATTGGCCGTATTTGGACCAAGAAACCCACGAAGGTTGAGGTGGACAGATCTAATGGCTAGGCATGGTGCCCACTCTACGATTGCATTTATCCCTACATTCTTTGAATGGTTTAATCGACATGAGATGACCTTCGCAGAATATCCATATTCAGGAATGGATTTCCGTGGTGATCCAGATTTAGCACTACCAGCTAGAGCCATGTGGGGTGCTATTGGTAAATTGTTTGACCAAGTGTTTTTTTATTTTTAAAGTTTTTGCATTTTTTGTGTTTTTGATTATCTCCAAGACCAAACAAAATCAATTTTTATGTTTACAGATATTGGACTTGTTCAACCTATGGGAGACCCACGAGATGTAGCTGGACCAGCACAGATACCTATATGGAGAGTGGTTCTCCGAGACTTGGATTTGGCCGAGGCTCTAGCTGAATTGCAAGATCACATAGAGGATTTAACCCTTGGTATTCTGGATATCTGGATCGAGGAGCTACCTATGCAATTGCAATGCCACACCATCGGTGTGCTAGGTCATTGGATGAGACTTTTGCGCATCATAGCATAGGCAGTGACCTGTTATCATGAGCACCACTAGTTTACTAAGATACCTTTTCTACATACATTTTAGTTTTTGGGTCAGCTGACCAATTTTTGTCTTGGACACAAACTGTTTGTAAAACATTTTTACAATTTACTTTCAGGGTTTTATTATGGTTGAGTGATGCAATCCTATTCAACTAATGATGCTAATTGGAAATATTTACTTTACATATGTTGCAAATATCTATTTAACACATAATTTGCTAAAGAGTCGGTTAATGTGTTTAGACTTTTGGAAATATGTTGATATTGAATAAACTCGAAATAATTTTCCAAAATACGAACCCTAAGGAACATACGATGAATTGCTAGGTTTCGGATAGTATAAACGCCAATAACTTGTAGCACGATGAGCTGTGAGTCTAGCCTAATGATGATTCGACAAATGCCAAGTGAAATGGCATCAGAGAGAAGTTCAATCAACGTGCTATACTCAACGATATTGTTTGTTGATCGACCAATACAAATCCCTCTAAAACTCATTAACTCACCACTCGGAGTGAAAATGGCCCATGCTACAGAAAATAGGTTTTGCGTACTACGACTAGCACCATTGGCATAACCAACACATGGTTTCGAAAAGTTCGACATCTGTAATAAATGCAAAGTGGATTACTTAACCAAATAAAAACCCTAAAAAAACACACCCACACATGCAATCCAAGCATATTTACATGAGTTTTACCATACTTAATTAAGCATAGTAACATTTTAAATACAACCCATTTCTGGGCTTATAATATGGAACTCCGTCATAATATACTAACTCATAGACACCTTTCGTCAAAATGTGCTTAACAATATAAGGGCCCATCCAAAGTGGTTCGAATTTTCCTGCACCAATTTTATTCGACTCCTGATCGTAAAGCAAGACCGAGTCACCTTCCGAGAAGACATGAGGCTTGAAATTCTAATCGTATTTCACCTTTACCTGTTTCTTATGCACTTCATTAACCAATGCGGCATCATGACGGGTTTCATCCAGATGGATTAATTCCAAAAAAAATGCTTCTTCCTCAGAAGTGTCAGGTAGTAGGTCAATTGCGAGTTTGAGTGACAAAATTTCACATTGAATCGGCAAGACTACTTCCAAACCATACACCAACTGAAAGAGTGTGAATCCAGTAACATTTCTCACTGAGGTTCGATATGCCCACAAGGCCGAGTACAAGATTAAATGCCAATGTCTTTTGTGAACTCCAATCATTCGTTGTAAAATGCGCTTAAGGAATTTGTTGATAGACTCATCTTGTCCATTAGCTTGTGGATAATATGGAGTAGAAATATCATGTGACAGTCCTAATTTGGTAGTCAACTCAACCATCATGTGATTGCGAAAATTCAACCCATGATCTGTGACTATGGTCTATGGTACACCAAATCTAGCAACCACATGGTTGAAGAAAAATAATGCAGCCATTTCGCCCCATTGTTTAATGTAGGCATCGCCTCGGCCCATTTGGTAAAATAGTCAACAACAACTATAATATACCCATGCCCCCCGGTCGAGGTGGGGTTACATGTCATGAAATCAATGCCCCATTTAGCGAATTGTCCAAAAGCAACTACTAGATGCAAAGGTGCAGGTGGTAGTCTAGCTTTCTAATCAAATATTTGACATGCATGACAACTTCTGATAGCAATTATACAAACTTTGAATATTGTTAGCCAAAAGTAACGAGCACGAAGAATTCTCTATGCTGTTGCATATTCAGACAAATGTCCACCACAAGCACCTAAATGACATTCATTCAAAACTTTCACGGCCTCCTCATGAGTGAGGCGCCTACGTAAAATCATATCAATACCACAGCAATAAAGCGTGTTACCAAATCAAATAATTTTTGGCTTGGTATTGGATACATTGCTATTGAGAGCGAGAGGTATCGGGCCTGAAATATTGGGTTTGGAGATAAATCAATATATCTCCATACCATGGATCACTTGATGAAATGAGAAACAGAGACTCATCCAAGATTCATGTTTCTGATGTTGAATCATTGTTGGATGAGGGAAGATCGGAAAATAGTTTGGCAAATACGAGAGATTTCTTTGACTTAGATTTAATGAATTTGAAATCAAATTCTTGCAATATAAGTATCCACTTCGAATATTTTCCCCCAGCAACTGGCATGACAAAATGTATGTCATAGGGTTGCAATCGGAGATAATTGTAGTTTCACGCAGGAGAATATAGTGACAAAACCTCTGTACAACTTGAACGGTTGCCAAAGCTAACTTTTCCACATATGAATATTTCATTTCTGTATCACTGAGATTGTGGCTCAAATACTATACATGATTATGTATTCCATCCTCTTCTTGGACTAAAACCATTTCGATGGTTGTATCTGCAGCGACGAGATACAGATAATAGTCTTGTTGATAGTTTGGGGCATACATTAATGATGCTTTAATCAGGGAATCTTTAAGAGCGATAAAGAAAGCTTGCACAACCTGATCCCAATGGAAGGGAACCTCTTTCTTCAACATATGTGTAAAATCTTTAGCCATTTCAGCATAGTTTGGAATGAACTTCCTCAGAAAGTTTGCCTTCCCTTGAAGTTTCTATAACTCTAATAAATTCAAAGGTGGAGGCAAGTCAAGTATTGCCTGAACCTTATTAGGATCGAGTCAAATTCCGTCTTTTGAGACCATGAATCCAAGAAATCGACCAGAGCCAACACAAAACACACACTTGTGCAGATTGAGTCTTATTTTGCAGTGTCGACACCGTAAGAATATTGCTCTAAGATGCTACAGGTGATTAGTCCGCTTTCATGAATGAGTAGGAAAATCATCAAGATATGGTTGTACAATGTTCTTAATGTCATGGAAGGAATAGGTCATTGCACTCTGAAAGGTAGCCCCTGTATTCTTCAAACCAAAAGGCAACTTTCTATACGCGAATGTGCCCCAGGGGTAGCTAAATGCCATTTTTTACTGATTTTCTGGGCGGATATTGATTTGATTGTAGCCAAAAAATCTATCCATGAATGAAAAGATTTCACATCTGGCACATTCGTCAATAATCTGGTTGATGAAGGGTGTAGGATAATTGTCTTTTGGATGTGCTTTATTTATATCCCTGTAATTAACACACACTCGAATTGTCCCTTGTTTCTTCATCATGGGAACAACGTTTGATACCCAATCGGTAAGAGGTACAAGGTAAATGAAGCCAACATGCAAAATTTTTTCAACCTCTGTCTTGATGGCAACAAATTTCTTTGGATGTACAGGTTGAAGCCACTGTCGTACTGGTTTGACATCAGGGTGCATTTTGATTTGATGTTCAACAATGCTTGAATCAATGCCTGACATCTCCTCATAAGACCATGCAAATATATCTCTAAATTCACGATACAGAGCATGGTAAATATTGAGTTCCAAAGGAGAACAAGATTTGCCGACATGAATATTTTCTACAATGATAGGCTTGGTTGAAATGTCTATAGAAATGGTTTCTTCTATGTTAGATAAATTATGCTTAGAATCTACTGAAGCTATTCTAACAGAAATTGAAAAGAAATCTACAATTGAAGGGTGTACTAGCTCATTTGCATAATCTTCACTGCAATTTGGAAGCTGCGAACGATGATGATTATCTTCCCATGGTTCTTCTCCTATCATCATTGATTGGATGATTTCCTCATCTGTAGAATATATACAAGAAAAAGGATTTGAAGAAGTACCGTATTCAAGTGAACGATCTACCCATACAATTGGTGAATGTGAATCTGGAAATGTTGCACAAGCAAGAAAATTTGATTTCTATGCGAGTTCGATGGGACTTAGTGGCATAACCTCAGTAAAACTCTCGTCTTCAATACTATTGGTGATCTTGTTTAAATCAGATGAAGTAGAGGATAACATATTACATGTCTCGACTCTCACAATTTCCAAAGTTCCAGATGGTGGAGGAAGTGTGAATGTACCCATTAAGGAGGGATTTTTGAAAAGACCTACACCAACAGATTGAAGTGAAAGCGGGGGTCCATTAACAAATGGAATGCTTCCCATAACTTGAGAACTAGAGGAAAAAAATGAGGTTTGTTCGATAACTTTTATTCCACCTTTATGAGGAAATGCAATTGTACGACAATACGTGGAAACAATAGCAGCCATAGCATAAACCCATGATCATCTAAGTAAAATGTTGTAATCAAGGGGTCCATCAACCACCTCAATCTCAACAGTTACAGTTTTTCCCCCTAGTTCTACTTGAAAATTATTCAAAATCACACATGAAGTATAAGTTCTTCCATTAAAAGCCTTCAATGTGGTTGGTGACCTTGATAGCGTAGGTGACCCCAATGTTTTCCAGCAGCTCATTGACATAATATAGGTAGAAGCTCCCTCATCTATGATAGTTTGATGAATATTTTGTTGAGAGCTTTAACTTGAATTAAAAAAGCTAATTGCACTGGTAACTGTGTTGTATATCCTGAGTGATTAAAAACCACAAGATTAGAATTTGTTGGATCTACTCCACCTATTTCCGACAGTAAAGCTTGTTTCTGGGTGGGGCAGTTTTGTAATACCTCAAGCGTTGACATAGCAGAAGGAGACTGAGCAAGATCTTCTACTATATTATAATTTTGAGCAGCTCGAGCTCGAGGGTTAAACGTTGATTTATGCACAACTCCCTTAGGTGGCCTTATTGTTAACTCTGGTGCAATGGGCAGTGTAATATTTTCCAATGCGGTCAAAGTCGAAGAACTAGGTTGATCAGTGGCTTGATTATTTGACGACAATGGTGGATTACCATAATATTTACTACGTGTCTGATCCAAAATATCATCTTTAGGTTTTGCGATGGATAACATTAATACCTAGGATGTGGAAGCATTTTCAGTTGCAACCATATTGGTATCCTGGTTCAGAAATGGATCTGTCAACACTGCGGATGTGGTAGAAGTTTTTAATAGCTTAGAAACTTCTGAGCAGTGAGGACAATATCTTGTAAAGTGCTCGTCGTTACATATCAAACATGGCTAATGAGGTTTCTTTCCCAGATTAGAGGAATCAGATGATTTCTCTTGAGGAGGGTTTTCGATTTTCTTCTTATTTTTCCCTTTCATCTTGCTTCTTGGTTGCTTTTGATTCTTACCTTTGTGAGATGACATGGCATTAATATCAGAAGTAGGAACCTCACATGCATTTACAGTTTGATTCATGGCAAGTGATTGACCAGATGGTCTACTTGCCATTTGCGTGCTCAAGGAACCGATCACACTGTCTCCGGCATGAGAGTCCCTATTTGATGATGGAGGTGGAATGGATTGATTTAGGCGCGGAGCATGTGGAATTTTGTCATAGAGTGTGTCGGATTGTGTGTAAATCAAATCCAAGTATTGGGCATGAGCAATGAATTTCTCTTCTGTAACAACTCTACCTTTAGCCACGTCCTCGGTGATAGATGGCAATAAGGACTTAATGAACCACTAAGCCAAAAGATGATCAAGAACATAGGTTTTAACCATTCGACGATGATGACGCCACTCATGAATATGATTTGATATGTGAGTAGAAGTCGTTTGTTTAAAGTTGGTCAAAATTTCCATTCCAGTTTCATATCTAATGGGTAACTAGAAGTGGGTCAAAAAGGTAGTGGCTAAATGGGTGAAATTATTAAAAGAAGCTCTCGACAATTCAATATGCCACTTAGCAGCTGAACCAGTAAGTGCTCTTTGGAAAAGACGAAGTCTTATCAAATCATCATTCAAGGATTTCAAAGAACACCATAAGTGATAAGTCATAATGTGATGTGACAGGTCTTCTCCAGGATTTCCATTAAATTTTGGAATATCGGAAGGAAAAATTGGATCATTGGTAAGTCGGTTTAAATCCGGTAATTCTAGATTTTCCACAAATGGTAACTACCAATTCAAATCAGGTTGGACATATTTGGGATAAGATGGAATTGCCTGTGCCATAGGCCTTTGCACACCCACATAAGGCGGATATCCTTGATAGGGTGGTGGAACATATATGGTATATGGATTAAAACCAAGTTGACCTTGCATTTGTCCGTAACCAGGTTGGGCTTGATACACAAGACCCTGATACGCTTGATATTGTCCTTGCCCAGGCTGAGCTTGGAAAGTAGGCCCATACTGAGGTTGGAAATTCTGAAAAGGAGGCTGTGGATACTATGGCTGCCAAGGTTGTTAGGGTATCAGTTGTGAAGTTTTATATTTCCCCCCAAAGCCAGTTTGACCAGGCTAAGAATAAACTAAACCTGTAGCAACTTGAGTCACTCCAGATAATGGCACACTAACCTAAGGTAATTTTACCCCAGAAACAATCGGTTGTTGCATAACAACCTGAGAAGTTTGGGTTTGCTGACTCAAAACTTGTGGTTGTGAGGTAGCGGAACTAATTTGAATAGGTTGAGCTTGTATCTATGGTTGCATAGTTACGATAGGTTGGGTCGATATAATTGGCTCAATTTGCATAGGTTGTGTTGGATACACAAGCCTTGGTTGTGGTGGCATAGTTGGCTACTACTGATAGACTCTCATTTCAGGTTGACCTGAATACAACGGGACATAACCATAGGGTTGTCCTCCTTGATAGGGAGGATGCGATGAATAGGCATATTACTAACCATATGGTGGCAGTCTAGTGTTAATAGGATATACGGGTCTTTGGTCATTGAATTGCCCAGTTTGATACTAGTAAGCAGGATCAAACTATTGTCCTTGATAAGAAGAACTAGGTAAAATCCCTGATGACAACATGGGTGATGACCATGGCAAAGAAGAAACCCCTGAGTGGATTCCAGACATAGACTAGCAACCAGCCGGGACAGACGACTGTCCATATAAATGTGACTTAGGTGTGGTAGTAAACATCGACGAAGTAGCAGCAAATGATTCTACCGCAACTGCATCAAATGAAATAGTCTGGGATGTTTGCGGTTGTTCTGCCATGGTTAACTGACCCAAAAGTTGACCTAATGAATCAAGTGGGATTTCAAAGGCAACAGTTGAATGATGTAGAGATTGAGAATAAAGATACAAACCAGGTCCGAAATGATGTGGGGTCCCGGATGTAGAATCTTCCTTAATTTCCTCCTCTAGAACAATTAATCCAGGTGGAAGGATTTCACCGTTAGGTCCAAAAAATACTTCTGGTGTTAAAGATGGAGTTTTAGGAACTACAAATGACTGAGGTATTTTAGTAACAATTTCAAAATGTTCAAGGTCAAAGTCTAGATGTTCTAGTAAAGAACTTCAGTTTCAAGGGAAGGTTCGTGAACAACTTCAGATTCAGGAATGTCTTCAGTTTCAACTATTATAGGTTTTGGATCAAATTCCAATTGAACAGGTTCAAGTTTTGAAGTAATTTCGGGTTGATTAACTTCAAGTTGTGGATCAACTTCAGTTACTGGTTCACTTGTTTCTATTATAGTGACCTCGGGTAGTTGAGTAACTTCCTCTTGTGTAACAGATGTACCGGAAATACTTGGAGTAACTTGAGGCTTAGTACTAGCTGTGATATGCAGCTCTAGTAATTCAAATGAAGTACCAGAAACTCTTGAAGTACTAGACTTTGTTTGATGAGTCCGCCTTGACCGGATGGGTGTCGCTTCTGGTGGCAAGGGTGGTTTGCTCGTAACTCTCCTCAAACGACAGAGTGGAGGTTGATCTTCCTCTAGAATTGTTGATTGTTCTTATCAACCTAAACTCAACTGAATAATAATGGGTTATTCGTGGTCAATTAAATTTTACGACACTAGAACATAACTTTGCTCTTTCATTTTTAAAGAGTCGAGAAAAAACAAAAGATGACTCTAGTCACTTTCGATGTTTAATGAGCTTGAAAGGACAAGCGCTCAGATGAACCTTTTCTTTTAAGGAATAAAAAAGGAACGAAAGTGACTACTTTGGAGTTACTAGACAAGAGGGTTTACCAAACTAATCACAAAACTACAATATACACCTTGGTGGTAAATGAAAGAGAAATTACCAAGGATTTACTGTACGACAGTCAGTCTTCCCGAATGTTGTGTTCGGTGCATTGTGATCGGTTAGGTGGCAGAATAGGCTTCCTAGGGATAAAATATTTGAACCTATTGGGGTCTCCCACTATATACTCAAAGGTACAGGGAGCACAAGTCCGTACTAGTACTTATCGAATCAGAGAGGAGGAATCGCCCAACCTCTATGAAAACGATAGCCACTAGGTTTTAAGACGTTGGAACACTTCTCTAGCCTAGACCTCTAGATGTTTGCGTTAAGTTCCAATGCGTTATTAGGTTAATTAATGTAAATTTTAGGTTTATCTTGCTTTAAATTTTCTTTTGAGGGTTCACCATGAGATGTCTTTTGAAATTCCTAAGAATGCAACTAGAATGAGAAGCACTCTTTCCATTTGTTTTCAACAATGAAAATCCTAGCTATGAGGGATAGAGCATAAAAGCACTTTTTGGATCAAACAAAAAAGAGCACAAACTAATGCAATTCCCTCAACCATTCCTTTTGAACACAAAAACTCAAACTCTAAAATGAAATTGCATGTATTTCTTTTCTTTTCAGTTCCTCTTAATGTGAATGATGCAATAAGAAAAACTAATGCACAAATGATTTAGAAACTCTTTTCACAAAAAAATGTTGATTTATGACAATTTCTCTTAAAGGGAAAGGAATACTAAATGACACTTTCAACTTTAAAGAAATGAATATTTTCGACACTTTCAATGAAAATATGAATCAAATGCACAAAGAGATCAATCGATTATTCATGAAGGAAGACTTTACGACACTTCGTTTTTGACAAAACAATCGATCAAAACTATTTTTCGACAATGGAATACAAATGATAAAACAAATACATAAAAAAAATTCAACAATCCAGTCTAAATCAGGTCGAAATAAGGAAACACAGACTGTTTTCAGAGACAAAACCTCATCTATATCCAACAAGCAATTCAAACAACTGAAAATTGACAAATGTGTTTAGTTCCTAGATGGGAAAACTGACCCTAAAGGGATCAGTGCAAGCCACAGTTAATGACAGTCTACTGAATCACACTGAGTCTATGCAGAAGGTGCACTATGGCGCACTGTGTCAGTCACAGAGGTGCGCTGATTACAATAAGGCAATTTTATGCTCAAAATTGACTCAACTTTCAGTGAATTGGACTTGAATTCAATAAATAACAAAAGGTACAGTATGTCAAAGTGTTTTAAGAGATTTATAAGCTGCTACAAGGGATAGGATCACTCCCCAGTATGGTTGCCAACTTGTTTTAGGAAAATTTAGTGTTCTTCAAACGCCTAACCCTCTAAACCTAGTAGCTAGTCTAGAAACAACAGACAAAGTAATTCATTGCTTTTCCTATAGTTAACAGATAAGAGAAAGAAGAACAAAGGTACCAACCTGCAACTTCCACTCGATCCTTCTCTCCTTTGACCAATTTCGCCACTCCTTTCTGTATTTAAATTGCTCGGAAAGTACCTACACACAAGCTGAGACAGAAACCCATCAAAGCATACAATAATGACGATCCATTAACTAAACAAATCATAGAATCAAGAATACGATATACATCATATAAACACATGAATGGAAAAAGATTAGAATTATTTATTGATAGATGGAAAGATTACAACCCATGTAGATGCATTCTCGATTCAGTGTCATCCTTCCAGCTTCAAACTCTTCTCTCCTCACGAAGCAACAATTCGACATCATCATAATACTCTTACAAATCTCACTCAAGCAACATTTCCTTAGCTTAAGAAATTCCAACCTAGACCAGCCTTTGAATGCTTTGTCCATTTATAGCTGAATGGAGGAGTTCAAGCCATTAATGGCCCCATTGAATGCTCTGCCAAAATTGGGAAGTGGTTCGATGGAGGAAGGGATAATGGATTAAGGTTCATTCATCCTCTTCCTCATCCAAAATCGAGCTCAATCTCACTTGGAAAGTCCCGAAAGCATCCATTGGATGAGGAATCCAATGGATTCATTTCAAAATTTTAATAAATCTCACTTATTGTAGGTGAAACAAAGGTGAACTGCGCTGCAGTGCACCCAAACAGTGCAATCCCTACATTGCAATGTAGCCTGATAAAGGGCCACTTGTGCTAATCTCTCTAGGGGCATTTTTTGGATGAATGGTGACATGAAAATATTGGGAGGCAAGCATGATGTAGGTTGACTTCATAATAATATGGATCTGGAAGCTGGTGTTGATGTGCCCAAATTGACCTGTAACAGTAGTGTCTATGGAAGGAATTCGACCTAACCCTCTTAAGGTTTAGGCAATTCTTGACTTGCCTCCACCTTCCAATATAGTATAGTTACAGAGACTCCAAGGGAAGGCTAACCTTCTGAGGAGGTTCATTCCCAGTTATGCTAAAATGGCTAAAGGATTTACTCGTCTATTGAAAAAGGGGATACCCTTCCATTGGGATCAGGTTGTGCAAGCTTCCTTTGATGCTCTTAAAGATACCTTGATTAGAGCATCATTAATGTATTCTCCGAATTATCAAAACGACTACTTCTTGTATCTCATCGCTGTAGATACAACCATTGGAATGGTTATACTCCAAGAAGAAGATGGGATTGAACATCTGATATATTATTTGAGCCGCAATCTCGATGATACAGAAGTTAAGTACTCTTACATCGAAAAGTTAGCTATGGTTTCTGTTTAAGATGTACAAATATTTCACCACAATATCCTACTCCGAAAGACCACTGTCATTTCGGATTGCAATCCTATGACATATATTTTGTCAAGTCAATTGTTGGGGGGAAAATAATCAAAATGGATCATCATTTTGTAGGAATTTTATTTGGAATTCATCAAATCCAAATCAAAGAAATCTCTAGTTTTCGCCAAGCTTCTTTGTGAACTTCCTTCGAATACCATTCATTCAACAACATAACCATCGATTCTGGACGAGTCTCTGTTCTTGATTTCATCATCTGACCCGTGGTATGGAGATATATTGGTTTATCTCTAGACCCAAACTTTTCGGCCCGATACCCCTCGCTCGCAACAATGACATATTTGATACCAAGCCAAAGATTATCTGATCGTTGTTGACACTCTTTACCATCATGGTATCGATATGATTTTACAGAGGTGCCTCACACATGAGGAAGCCAAGAAAGTTTTGAATGATTTCCATTTAGGTGCTTGTGGTGGACACTTATGTGGATATGCTACCACACAAAGAATTCTCTGTGTTGGTTACTTCTTGCCTACCATATTCAAAGATTGCATTATTTCCATCAGAAGTTGTCATGCATGCCAGATCTATGATTGTAAATCTAGATTACCACCTGCACCATTGCATCCTGTTGTCACTGTTGGACCATTCGCCAAATGGGGAATTGACTTCATGACATGTAACCCCACCTCGGCCGGGGGGCATGGGTACATTATAGTCACTGTTGACTATTTCACAAAATGGGCCGAGGTGATGCCTACATTAAACAACAGTGGTGAGACGACTGCACTTTTCTTTTTCAACCACGTGGTTGCCTGGTTTGGTGTACCACAGGCTATAGTTACAGATCATGGGTCGCGTTTTCGCAATCGCATGATGACTGAGTTAACTGCCAAGTTATGACTTTCACATGACTTTTCTACTCCTTATTATCTGCAAGCTAATGGACAAGTTGAGGCCATCAACTAAGTCTTAAAGTGAATGCTTCAAAGAATGATGGGGGTTCATAAACGAAACTGGCATTTAATCTTGTACTTTTCTTTGTGGGCATATCAAACTTTGGTAAGGAATGCAACTAGATTCACACCCTTTCAATTAGTGTATGGTCTAGAGGTAATCTTGTTGATACAATGTGAAATTTCATCTCTAAACTTGCAATTGACCCATTACTCGACACTTTTGATGAAGAAGCATGTTTCTTAGAACTCATCCATCTGGAAGAAACTCGTCGTGAAGCCGCATTGGCTAACGAAGTACATAAGAAACGAATCAAGGCACAATACAACTTAAATGTCAAGCCTCACATTTTCTCAGAAGGAGACTTGGTCTTGCTTTATGATCAAGAAGCTGATAAACTAGAAGCAGGAAAATTTGAATCATTATGGATGGGCCCTTACATTGTTAAGCATGTTTTGGCAAAAGGTGCCTACAAGTATTGGGTTGTGTTATATTCTTTCCACGACTAACCTACGTAGTGAATTGAGGGGTTAGATGGGGGGCGGAGCCCCCCCCTTCATTGCACTGAGTGCGCAGCGGGGGGGTCACAGGGGATTTGAGGGGGGCGAGTAGTCCCCCTCTACGGGGTCCAGGGCAGCACCCCCGATTTTTTTTTTTTGGACCCTATATTAGGTTGGGTAAACCTACCTATGGTTTTTGGTCCATGGTTTTGGACGCGATGGTTTTTGGTCAATGGTATTGGTGCTTCGGCATGTATAAATATGTATTGTAGCATTGAAAGATATAATGAAAATCAAAGCTAGTGGTCCCAATTTTGGGATCCAGGGGAAATCTCTGTGTATATGTGTTTTATGTGTTATGCTCTCGCATTGTTTATTTTATGTGTTTTAGAATTCGTATGCAGGTAATTTCTGTATGGGGTTAAAACCTACATTTGGTATTAGAGTTGTCTTGGCTTCAAGGGGATGCCTTTGTTGCTGAGGCTTTCACTCGGGCCTATGGTAGACCCTGTTCAGTGGGAGATCTGTGAGATCAATTCTAGTGGTGAAACAAGATGGCGAGTAGTGGAAAGATAGAGATCAAGAAATTTAATGGTCGGAGTTTTGAGTTGTGGAAACTCAAGATGGAGGATCTGTTGGTGGATAAAGATCAATGGATCACAGTAGATTCGAGTACTAAACCAATGGGAGTGTCTGATGAATAATGGAAGAAGTTTGATTGGAAGGCAAAGAGAAAAATACAGTTGTGTGTCTCAGATTCAGTATTCCTGAATGTATCAGGGGAAGCTATGACGAAGGCTTTGTGGGATAAGTTAGGGACTTTGTACCAATCTAAGTCTCTGGTGAATAAACTATTCTTGTGGAAAAAGCTGTATAACATGAGGATGAAAGATGGAGACTCGGTGACAGAGCATATGAACGCGTTTAATACTGTGGTAAGTCAGTTATCATCTGTTGATATTAAAATTTCAGATGAAGATAAGTGCATCATTTGTTGTGTTCTCTACCAGATTCGTGGGATAGTCTGGTCATTGCAATAGGTAGCAATGCAACTGCTTTGCAGTTTGATGAAATAGTCTCAGCCTTGCTGACGGAGGAGATGAGACGGAAAAATATGGACAGCCAGAATGGTGATGCCTTGTCTGTACGAGGACGGTCCCAGAACAGAAACAAAAATAAGTTATCGAGTGGGAGATCTAAATCTCCAGGAAAACCTGTAAAGGTGGTGTGCTGGAAATGTGGAAAGGAAGGGCACTACAAAAGGGATTGTAAATCTAAAGCTCCTGATAAAGGAAAGGGATCTGATGATGCTCCTTCTGCAAAGGAAAAAACCACCTCTGATGAACATGGGGATGTGTACTTGACTTCTTCAAGTACACTTGTAGATCATGAGGCATGGTTGATTGACTCAGATGCATCCTTTCACTTCACTCCCCATAGAGAGTGGTTCTGCGAGTATGAGAAATACAATGGTGGTGATGTCTTCTTAGGGGATTATATGAAGGGTAGAATCGTTGGTTGTGGAAAAGTAAAGATGAAGTTACAAGGTGGAAGGGTTAGAACACTTCCAGGTGTTCTGCATATTCTTGAATTAGCGAGAAATATGATTTCTGTAAGAAAGCTGGATGATGCAGGTGTAAATAAAGTGTTCGAGAAGGACACCTGCAAGATGGTTCGGAAAGCACTGTATTTATGCGGAGGGTTTGGATTGGAACTCTGTACAAGCTGCAAGGTAGCAGTGTTGTTGATGGGTGTAATAGTTCTGTGGTTCCTGAAAGTGGAGCAGAAATGCTAGTGGTCATTGGAGAGAAGACCATGCTATGGCATCAAAGGCTTGGACATATTGGAGAGAAGGGCCTTCAAATACTTCATGGTAAAGGTATGGTAGAAGGTATGAGTAATAGCTCTCTGGATTTTGAGTTCTGTGAAAATTGTGTATATGGGAAGAAAAATTGGGTGAGTTTCCCCTTTGGTGGTAATAGGGTGAAATAAATATTAGAGCGTGTGCACAGTGATGTGTTTGGACCTGTGAAGGTTCCATCACTAGGTAAGTCTATGTACTATGTATCATTTATAGATGAATTCTTAAGGAATACATGGATATATTTCCTTAAGAAGAAATCTGAAGTCTTTGACAAGTTTAAAGAATTTATGGTTCTGGTGGGAAACCAGATAGAGAAGAAGATAAAGTGTTGATGATAGATAACGGTGTAGAGTTTTATAGTAAGGAATTTGAATAAATTCTGTAAGAAGTGTGGTATAACACGGAAGAAGACTACTCCATATACACCTCAGAAAGATGGAGTTGTAGAAAGAATGAACAAAACTTTGTTGGAAAGGGCAAGAAGCATGCTTAGTGGTGCTAGGTTAGGATAGGAATTCTAGGCAAAGGCGGTGGAGACAACATGTTATGTGGTCAACAGATCACTTTCATCAATGTTGGAGGATAAGATTCCACAAGAGGTATGGACTGGTAAGAAACCCTCTCTTTCACATTTGAGGATATTTGGATGTGATGCATATGTACATGTTCCAAAAGAGAAACGAACCAAGTTGGATAGTAAATCTGAAAAGTGCATATTTATTGGGTATAAGGATGGTTGAAATGGTTATAAGCTTTGGAACACAACAACAAGGAAGGTTGTGTATAGCCAAGATGTCGTGTTCAGAGAGGTGAAAGATGTTATTAAACATGAAGTCCAACCAAAGGAACCTGAGAAGATAGAGTTTGAGCTAAAGGAGGAAGAATCAGACTCTATAGCAGAGGAGGAATCAGAAGATAAAGAGCCACAAACTCCGGGTGTAAGAAGATTAGTTCGAGAAAGAAGGCAACCAGAAAGGTATAGTCCATCTGCTTTCTGTTAAAATTTTACTTTATCTATTACTAATGATGAACCCAGAACTGTGAAGGAAGCAGAAGATTCAGAGGATGGAAAACTCTAGAAAGAGGCCATGGTTGATGAAATAACATCTTTGCACAAAAATGAGGCTTGGGATTTGGTGGAGTTGTCGGCTAGAAGGAAACCCATTAGCAATAAATGGGTGTTCAAAAAGAAGACAAATGTAGAAGGAAAGGTGGAGAAATACAAAGATCGATTGGTAGCAAAAGGTTATTCCCACGTGCTGAGAATTGATTTTGGTGATTTTTTTCTCCTGTTGCCAAGGTAACTTCTATTAGATTACTTTTATCTGTTGCTACTGCTTTTGATTTTGAGGTAGAACAGATGGATGTGAAGACAAAATTTCTTTGTAGGGATCTGGAAGAGGAAATCTACATGAAGCAACGTGAAGGCTTTGCGGTGAAGGGTAAGAAAGAACCGATATGCAAGTTAAAGAAGTCTCTATATGGGTTAAAATAGTCACCAACGATGTGGTATCAGAAATTTGATACATTTATACGGGGACTTGGCTTCACCAGAAGCAAAGTAGATCATTGTGTGTATTTTAAATTAATTGGTGACCATGTTATTTATTTGGTCTTGTATGTGGATG
>APFE030464320.1:25728-56761 GCA_000404065.3 Pinus taeda | reverse complement strand
CTAAACTCCTCCAATAGTCCTTGAACAACCCTCTAGAAAATTGTGGCACACACTTAGGAGACCCCTCCTCTATCATGTTGTTGCCTTGGGCATATATCAGCCCTTAAACCACCCTACACACACCTTATTGTGGTGCTATGCCTTGCGGCCGTTAAAGAAAGTGTAACTAGGTTCGGTCTTCATAATGACATGATATTTGTATTTGATGTAATAAAAGGAAATAAATTATTTTTGTAATCTTGCTGCATGGGTTTCATAAGCAATAAGTATCACTAGGTGAAAGACTTCTTATTGATGTCTTTAGGATTTATTTATATGTCAAAGAGTCATGTCATGTGTATAGAAACTCTTCATGAGTTTATGTAAATATGTACAAGTCTTCAAAGTTGTCTAACAACCCTCCAAGACCAAGATCAATGCCTCAAAACAAGCCTATCAAAGTCTGCAAGCAAAACGATAAGATGTTCATGTCAGCTCCAAATAAATGAATTAAATGCATAAATACATGTCATGTTGGCTTGAAGCATAGACATGTCGGTTCATAAGGTAATGTTGGCTTGCATATATGGGATGACCACTATAAATACCCATAAAAGGTCAGCGCAATTACATCAAGAAAGATCCATATACCTCTGAAATCTTCGCATGAGGGAGCCACAGTCAAGGAGTCGCTGTCAAGGCATAATGGAGCTGTAGTCAAGGAGTAAGGAAGACGCAGTTAAGGAACAAGAAGTTGCAGTCAGACCTGCAGTAAGGTGGATTAGGTCTAAGGGTTTAGTTGTTTCCTCGGATGGGTTTAAGGAGTAGCAGAACTAAGGCCTATCCATTCTTGACATACCTATAATTTGAAGGTGGTATCCTCGCATGGAGAGAGCAACAAAATCTGGGCATGTCACTATCTCATTCTTGGCATCTCTATCTCAGATAGAAGGATCAAGACAAGCTTTAGATGAGGACGTTGACATCACAATGGTCTCAAGGATGGTATTCCTAGAGTAGACACCATACAGTCTCGATATAGAGAGACTCAGATCTATATCCCACTGTATCAACATAAGAAGCAGTATTACAGACTATAAGGAGAAGCGGTACTAAAGCTCTAGCAAGATGATAATGAAGGAATGATATAGTCTCAGCATTATAATTGTAACAAGGACTATATGATGAAGAGCAGTAACGAGGATCATTGTCTCAGTGATGATGAAGATATAAGGCACAATCATCATGATGAAGACTTCAATGAAGACCTCATTGACATAATGTGATGACTGGTGCAAGCATAGAGATCACAGTGAAGATCTCAATGGATCTCATTGATATGGTGAAGAAGCAATAGTGAAGATCTCAGGGATGATGTAGTGATGGCTTCAATGGTGCAGCAATGAGGATGATCTCAGCAATGACAAAAAGGAGTATTGATATCTTGGTCTTGGACAGGAAGAGTGTGTCAAGGGTCATGGTCTTGGTATTCATCAACGAAATCTCTATAAGAAGAATTTACGCATGGGTTTTCCTCTCCAAGAGGGAGAGGTTTTGGCCCTAGTAGAAAGCCAAAATATTTGTCTTCTTGTCTCTTTTGTTTTTTATAGCAGTTTGATGAAGCTAACACATACACACTAATAATGAAGTAAAGATCAAGTTAAGATTAATTGTATAAAAACTTCACAAATGGTTATCATGTATCGAAGAATCAACTTAATTATGTTAGCCCTAGATTCTTCAACATGGTATCAGAGCGAGTGGTTTAGCAATCAAGGAAGGGTAGAAAAAGGGACATGCAAGAATAGCAAACTAAAAAGCTATACCTTGATCAAACCCTAGATCAAAGGGTCAATCTGCAACAACAGTATGGAAAACACAGGGATGGTTGATCAAGGAGACAGTCTATAACAACAAGATCTTGTAGAAGATCAAGGTCCAAGAAGTAGTTCACATCTACAGTCATCTACAACAAAGATTTTGAAGGTCTGAAGTCGAAGTCTGGTCTATAGCAACAACCTTGGTGTCTCTCACACTCCACACCAAGGCATGATCTCAACATTATAGTGATTGATCTTTTCAAAGAACAACTAGAATTCCCATTCAAAGAAGCAGATCATCTACAACATGATTTGTATGGACAATACTCAATAAAGAATGAAGGTGTTCGTTTCCACAACCATAATAGCACCTATTGATGGATCTCTACATCATAGCAATCAACCTCAAGTCAATGTTGCAAGGATCAGATATTCAAGACAATCAGTTTGAAGGTTTGAAGATAAGCTTCAACAAGGATCCTATCTGGAGGAAGCATCAATATATCTACCTCAACAACAACCAACATGATCAAGGTGAAGATGTAATATCCCTTTTCAGGGATATCCCTCAAACACAAGCAAACTCCAACCAGTATAGGAGGAAAACACACAAGTGGTATAGTAGCCCGGAAGCTCAAAGAGATAAAAATAATAGTAGGGCAACATACAATAATGTATACATGGAATATAAGCAGATACTCAAGAAATGCAGAGAGAAATGCTAAGCCATTTTATTATACTAAGTAATGGACAGAGTACAAGAGGTGATCAGAACGATAGCACCTCGACTTGCACAAGGCAAGTGAAGAAATACACTCAAAATGGTAAGGAAATGGCCTCTCTCTAAACTGTGTCCAAGCTGTCGGAGAACTGTTGTGCTACTGCTACTGCTGGAATCAAGTGAGGATTTGGGGCTGTTCCCCTCCTCAGAAAACGCTGAAACTCTGGAATCAACCTCTGCTCAATAAACCCAGAAAAACCCAGAAAGATTTTCTAAAATAGTTGACCCCGAAAATCAGCCCCTTGAGGATCTACACTATCCTTCAAGGCTCTGCACTGCCACTGAAAAGAATCCTCCAAAACTCTGCCCGAGACTCTGCCAAAATCCTCCACTATGCAAGGGTTGATCCCTTGCTCAATCTCCAAGCTCAAATCCTCCACATAAACCCAATCCGGAGCTCCCACCAAAAGAGACTGCATCCTCCTCTCTCAAGACTGCGTAGTCATCAAAATGCTCAGTTCCTCCTCAACTCCAAAAATCGATGCTCCTACAAAAGACTGATGAAACTACCTTGCCCGAGCAGGCATTCGAAGTCCCCCAGGGCTAAGGGTGAGATATCCAAACGGAGACACTCGATGCACTAAACAGTGTTGTAGACAAGCTAAACAGCCAGCGTGCTCTAAGTCGAAGTGACTAGCTCAAATGCAACATAATCGAATGACAAAATGAGGAGGCTCCTCTCTCCTTTATAGTGTTGGCCTCTCTCAAAACCCTAAGGCCCACCTCCTCCAACGTAGCCTCTCTCTTGACCACGTGTCCTCTCCATCTGCGCAGTCCCTCCAAGTGTCTACGTGGGCCCCTTCTCTACGTGGTCCTTTGGCCCCCTTGGCTCCCCTTTAAGTTACAACATTGTGCTACTAGGGAGTGACTTTATTCCAAAAAGTGAGTTATGTCCCCCTTTCCTCACCTTTCTATTTATAAATAACTATAGAAGGCAAAATTGAGCAAAACCGAATATTCCAATTAGCCATGGCTAATTAGGAATATTACAGAAGATCTTGTCTTCACGTATCAAGTAAGCATCTTTTATTCTATAATCAAGTTTTGGTTTATTGACTTCATCAATGCAAGAATATCTATGGGCTAAACAAAGTTCTTGCAGTAGGATTGACTAAATCCTCATGAAGGAGTGAAGTCAATACCTCAAGGTTTCCTTTGAAGTTATGAGAACTCTTAAGGTTCTATGAAGTAAGAAAGAAGACACCAAAGGATATACTCTCCGAAATAAAGTACAGAAGGTGCCAAAGAGTGAAGAAATATCTTCATGAAATATCTGGGAAAATAATCATCATTGATATTGATATTGATAAGCAAGGTAATAGATGTCCATAAACAAGAAGGTTACCTCGATCAACAATCTGTGGTATCTATGTTAGATAGAGAAAGGCAAGTTGATAGAATACAAATAAGTGCAGATAAGCAGAGGAAAGGTTGACTAGATAAGTACTATGGAAATATTACCTGACAGATGGAGAAAGATGAGGAAAGCATCAAGGGAAAAGGGGAGTAAATGGATCTCCACTATGGATGAGATAGTATCCCTCTCAAAAGGATCCTATCAGAAGTCCTTGCAAATATGAACATAGTAAGAAGATGCATCGTGGCATCATGGAAGCAAGAGCTTGTATGGAATCTGAAGAACATAACTCTTGGGAATCTCGTTGTACATTGAAGGAAAGGAAGAATTCATCCAAGGAAACATTTTCCAGATGGGGATATACTAGATTCCGAAGGATCTCTGATAGAGATCTTAGTGGAGGATCTCCTAGTCCGAAAAGGCAACAAATGTCTCATTAGAAATTCCAACTCTGGGAACTCATGAGATGGTGGTTCAATGACATGAAGAATGAAGTAGACCAAGGGGTTGAAGATCTTTTCAATCAAGGAAGCTGTTGAAAGATACCTGAAGGAGAAATGAGGTATGTATGATTGTATTTGTATTTGCATCTGATATTGTAATGTCATGATATATGGTTGCAGATAAAAATGGATCAAACAGGATCAAAAGGGAAAAGGATCTCCTCCTCTAAAAGGATGTGGAAAGACATAAGTCTAACTAGATGAAATCAACATAATATGTCCGCATATAAAGTATGAGGTAGTTGACTACAATTGAAGAACTCTGAGAGCTCCTGGGAATGAAAGATATGAGGATGGAAGAGATCGTGAAGCATGCAACCATGATGAAGGAAGTCAACATCCAGAGGATCAGGAAGATTGGACCAAGAAATCTCCTAGAATGATGTGAAGACTCTAATGGAAATCTGAAAGGATGAGGACCCATGACAACAGATATCATTGGGAGATGTGTCAACATGTATGTACGATGTTGATACCTACAAGAAGATGTCATTGATAGAAGGCCATCACCAAAAGGTAACATGTGATTTGCTTTTAGTACCAAACCTCTTGGAAAAGTTTGGATTTGTGTGTAGGATCAAGGAAAGGAGAGTTGTGAAGGATGTCACAACTATGCACCTTGTGATCCAAAGCAACCATTGTTGAAGGAAAGTGAAGACAGATGAGCTTATGAAGGAAGCCCCAGATGTAAAGCCAAGAAGGATACATTCCGGGAAAGAAGGAATGACATGACAGAGGAAAGTGATAGATGGTTGAACCCTACATATGAAGAAATTGATGACATCGAAGTCTTGAATCGTCAGTCAATTAGAAGACCCTATAAAGCACTAATAATAGAGTCCCTGGGTAAGAGGGAGCTCTGGGAAGTTCCTAAGAGAAAAGGAACTCGAGCAAGTTTCTGAGTGAAGAGAAACTTGGAACTCATCTGTGGTTAAGAGGGCGAGTTAGACACACCATTCTTGTCTTCAGGTTGGAAGAAAGAATGGAGGATTGTGTAATCATATGGCATTTGACACTCTTTGAAGATGTGGTAGGGCATCCAAGACAAGAGTGGGCAAGAGGACCGATATTCTTGAGGGTTGGGAACCCAAGATGAGAATAGTCCTAGTAGGGCATACTCGGAGTACACCCAAGTGGGTATGATCTTATGAGAGACAATGATGATGTGTGTCTATCAGTCATTGGTCTCGCCAACATTGTCTGCTTTGATCTAAGTAAGAGATAGAGTTGTTAGTCAAGGCCTTGCTAAATGGAAACAATGTTGGTTGAAATGATGTTATAACAGATGGATTGCAAATCTAATTCTTCTTCTGAGAAATTCTTCAGATTGAGAATGACCAAGAACCATTATGAATACCTCCCTAGTTAAGAGGGAGTGTTGCAGAAAGTGTAACTAGGTTCAGTCTTCATAATGACATGATCTTTGTATTTGATGTAATAAAAGGAAATAAATTATTTTTGTAATCTTGCTAAATGGGTTTCATGAGCAAGAAGTATCACTATGTGAAAGACTTCTTCTTGATGTCTTTAGGATTTATTTATATGTCAAAGATTCATGTCATATGTATAGAAACTCTTCATGAGTTTATGTAAATATGTACAAGTATTCAAAGTTATCTAACAACCCTCCAAGACCAAGATCAATGCCTCAAAAAAAGCCTATCAAAGTTTGCAAGCAAAACAATAAGGAGATGTTCATGTCAGCTCCAAATAAATGAATTAAATTTATAAATACATGTCATGTCGGCTTGAAGCATAGAAATGTCGGTTCATAAGGTAATGTCAGCTTGCATATATGGGATAACCACTATAAATACCCATAAAGGGACAGCACAATTACATCAAGAAAAGATCCATATACCTCGGAAATTTTCGCATGAGGGAGCCGCAATCAAGGAGTTGTTGTCAAGGCATAATGGAGCCGCAATCAAGGAGTAATGGAGACACAATTAAGGAACAAGAAGTCACAGTCAGATCCGCAGTAAGGTGGATTAGGTCTAAGGGTTCAGCTATCTCCTCGGATGGGTTTAAGGAGCAGCAGAACTAAGGCATATCCATTCTCGGCATACCTATAATCTGAAGGTGGTATCCTCGCATGGAGAGAGCAACAAAGTCTAGGCATGCCGTTATCTCATTCTCGGCATATCTATCTGAGCTGGAAGGATCAAGACAAGCTTCGAATGAGGACGCTGACATCACAATGGTCTCAAGGATGGCATACCTAGAGTAGACACCATACAGTCTCGATATAGAGGGATCATACATCATAGTGAGACTCGGATCTATATCCCACTGTCTCAACATAAGAAGCAATATTATAGTCTATAAGGAGAAGCAGTACTAAAGCTCCAACAAGCTGGAATGAAGGAATGATATAGTCTCGGCATTATAACTATAACAAGGACTATTTGATGAAGAGCGGTGACAAGGATCACAATCTCAGTGATGATGAAGATATAAGGCACAGTCATCATGATGAAGATTTCAATGAAGACCTCGTTGACATAATGTGACGACTAGTGCAAGCATAGAGATCACAGTGACGATCTTAATGGATCTCATTGATATGGTGAAGAAGTAATAGTGAAGATCTCAAAGATGATGTAGTGATGGCTTCAATGGTGCAGCGATGAGGATGATCTCAGCAGTGACAGAAAGGAGGATTGGTATCTTGGTCTTAGATAGGCAGAGTGTGTCAAGGGTCATGGTCTTGGTATTCATCAATGGAATCTCTATAAGAAGAATTTACGCATCAGTTTTCCTCTCCAAGAGGGATAGGTTTTGGCCCTGGCAGAAAGCCAAAATATTTTTGTTCTTGTCTCTTTTGTTTTTTATAGCAGTTTGATGAAGCTAACACATACACACTAATAATGAAGTAAAGATCAAGCTAAGATTAATTGTATAAAAACTTCACAAATTGTTATCATGTATCGAAGAATCAACTTAATTATGTTAGTCCTAGATTCTTCAACAACGACCTAGCACACATTAATCATGTAGCTTTTGGCCATCAATATGGTAGCACCTTGTCCCCTAAGCAGTGCCCCAAACAAACGTCGTTCCAACCCTTAAGGCATCGACCTAGCAGTCAACATACTCGGCCTCCACCAACGATCTTCAGACCTTGTTCTTCCCTTTAAACAGTCCTCCAACCCACTTTGCCCTAGCCTCCTTTGTTGCAGCCTCAAAACAGAAATATCCCTTCCTCCACAAGTAGTCCTCAGGGTATGCGTTGCACAAATGGATGGATGCCTTAATGGCTCTACATCACCCTCTATTTATACATAAATGAGGGGCTCCTTCCTAAGATGTCACAGAAGGGTTGCTCGCTTGTCACAAGCCTAAACATTTTGTTGTATATGAGGATGTCATCAAAGAATACCATTAAGAACTTCCTCAACTATTTGTTGAAGACGTGGTTCATGCATGACTGAATGATGGTCGATGCATTAGTCAACCCAAATGGCGTGACCATGAATTTAGAATGCCCATAGCCGCACTTGAAAATTGTCTTAGGCACATCCTAGTCTCAAAATCACATCCAATGATACCTCAATTGAAGATCAATCTTCAAGAAATGCACTGCTCCATGCAACTCATCTAGCAGCTCATCGATCGTGCAGGAGGGGTACTTGTTTTTATGGTCTTCTTGTTCAGGGGTTAGTAGTGAATGCACTTCCTACATGTGTTATCCTCCATGTGCCATAGTTTGGAGAATTGAGATATGAAAACCTTCTAGAGCCATTTTGATGCATTAAATGATGCTTTTTGGGTCAAAAAACTCTCAATTGTGTCAAAACCTTTAACACTACCCTACAATCCAACAATGCAAGAATCATGTCAAATAGATTTTGTATACACTAGTTATTACTATTACAAGTTGGCCTACTATGTTCATTACAATGGTATTAGTGGAGGCCATGTCAACCCCTATTACTCATGCATATGGTGCTTTCCATGGGAGTAAATTGAAGAAGACTCCAAAATGGATCAAACCTATCAATCTAGTTGAGGTTCAAGGGAGTCAAACCTTACCTCTAGTTGGCTATCAATTAGTAAAGTCAATAATTAAATTAATGACTTTAGCTAAGGTTCATACTTATTTAGATATAGCCATAGAAGTGAATTTAGGTGATTGACTACATGTCATGGCACCTGACCAATGCAGAATCACCTTCCAAGCTAAAATTTCAACACTCCCTCTTCATGAGGAAAGTGTTCTACACAACACCCAAAATATCCCTGAAGAATACAAACTTGCCCTTCATCAAGGCCTTGGTCAAGATGTCTACTACTTTCTCATCTGTTTGTATGTACTGCAACTTCATAATCCCCTTCCACACACAATCTTTGATGAAGCGATACCTGATATGAATGCGTATTGACTTGTCATGAAACACCAGATTCTTACAGAGTTTGATGCAACTTTGATTGTAACAATGAATGAAAAACAACTCCAACTCTTGATCAAACAACCCCATAAGCAACTTCTAAAGCCAAATGGCCTCACAAGTATCCAAGCTAACAACCATGTATTCGGCCTCAAAAAAACTCAATGCAACTATCCTTGTTTAATTTTTAACCAAGAAACTTCTCCTAATCCGACACTGAAACAACACCCAAAAGTGTTTTTCCATTAGTTGTACTACTTTACCAATCTGCATCGGTGCACCCCTCCATCTTCACTCCATCCTACTAGACATAAATCTACCCATACTTCATTGTGCCCTGAATATATCTCAACAAATGTTTTGCATCTACCCAGTGAACTTGCTTAGGCTCTACCATGGACTGACTAAGTGTGTTAACTGCAAAACAAACATTTATCCTAGTGTTGACCATATACATGAGAGAGCTAAGGTAGGGTCCATTGCCTCTTATATGAAAGTGTCAATTTCCTACAAATTGGTCACTAGAGGTGTAGTCATGGGCCTATAGTCCTCCATTCTAACTAGCTTCAAGATCTCAATTGTATACTTCCCCTATCTAAGGAAGATATCTCCCGCTTTTTTCCACACCTCCAAACCCAAAAAATAATGCATCAATCTCAATTCCTTCATCTTGAACTCTACAGCTAGGTCCTTCTTGCATTCTACTATGAGCCTCTCAAAACCTGCAAGAAATAGGTCATCAACATAAAGCACCAAAATGAGAGGTTCTCCCTTTATCTACATGTAATATAGGTTTAGGTTTGCCTCGCTCCTAGTGAAGCCCATGCCTATAAGTAACTATCAATCCTAGACCAAGCCCTGGGAACCTAATTGAGCCCATACAATACTCTCTTCAATCTACACGAGTCCCTCTCATGTACTTCAAAACCCTTCGATTGCTCAATATAGATCTCTTCCTCAACCAAACTATTGAGGAAGGTCATCTTCACATCCTTCTGATGAATCATCCAACCCATCTACATTACAAAAGAGATATTTTCCCTGATGGATGAGTACTTGGCTACAGGGGTGAAGGTCTCACCCTTGTCAATCCCCTCCTTCTGAGAAAACCCCTTAGCCACAAAACAGACTTTGAACTTCTCCACATTGCCATATGCATTGTGCTTGGTATTGTATACCCACTTGGAGCCAACCACTAATTTACCCTCTAGTCGTGGCACTACCTCCCATATGTTGTTCTTCACAATGAAAGAATACTCTTCCAACATGGCATCCATCTACAGTTGATGCTTAGATGCATCTTGAAAATTGGCAGGTTTGGCCTTAATCAACTCACTCATCAATGTTATGTAACCAGAATAGCACTAAGGTGGTCTTCTCTATCTAACTACATATTTAGGAATACACACATACTTCTGGGCATCCCTTAGTGTCTGCACTTCCCACTTAGTTATCTTCCTCCTTGTGCTAGGAGTCTGGGTATGGGTGCGAGGACTCTTTACCCCTTGTCATGTTCTTCTAGCTCAACCTACTTGCTCTACACTCAACTCTAAATGATAGTACTCTAAGGGGTCTACGCTATATCAACCTTTGTTGCATGTTGCTCTCAAACCTCCATTATAGGTGAATCTTTGTTGCAAGACTTTTGAAGAGCACTTCTTCAAATTTCACATCCATGCATATCACAACCTTATTGAGAGAAGGAATGTATACTCTATAGGCCATTGAAGTTTCATCATGCCCCACAAGAATCCCCTTCTCTACAGTTAGATCCAACATTCTCTTCTCTGAAGGAACATGGCAATAAACAAAGCATCCAAAGATGCGAAAGTTCCCTAGGTATGGTTTCTTCCCTGTAAACGCCTCCTCAAGTATCAATCTACCTAACACCTTGTGTGGGCTCCTATTTTGCAAATAGATATAAGTATTGCAAGCCTCTTCCCATAGAAACATAGGCAACACCTGGTCATGAAGCATAGCCTTGGTCGGCCCAAAAATGGCCCTATTCTTTCGTTTTGCAACCCCATTTTGTTGAGGGTTGTAAGGAACTATCAGCTCCATCTGATGCCCTCATATGCACAAAATTCCTTGAAGGAAATAAGGTGTACTCATCTCCATTATCGGACCTAAGTGTCTTAATCTTCCTCTTAGTCTGGTTCTCCACAAGAGTTTTAAACTCCTTGAGCGAACTAAAAACCTCGTATTTCTTCTTCACGAAGTATATCCAAGTCTTCCTAAAGAAGTCATTTATGAAAGTCACAAAGTAATGGTACCTACTTAAGAATGCGACTGACATGAGCCCACATACATCTAAGTGTATTAGGTCCAAAATGCCTTTGGGCCTAGCGTCTCTACTTGAAAAGTTGGTCTTAGAATATTTACCTGATGCGTAGCCCTTGCACACTTCATGTTGCTTAACCCTGAACTTTGGCAACCCTGTCACAATCTCCTTTAGCACATTGGGCATTCCATGGTGTAGATGGGCCATCCTCATGTGCCATAACTCCCCCAACCCTCAGTTGCAACTTACTAGTGCTTGTGTTGGCTCAAAATATAGTTTGAACAGGTTTCCTTTCCCGACTCTTACCACTTTGGTTGTCCTAGAATTCTTAAGCCAATTGTATAATTTTCCCTCCACAAAGGTCATGATGTAACCCTTGTCCTCTAAGGTAGCCACTGAAATCTAATTCGTGGTCATGCCCGAAACATACAACACATCCTCCACCAACAAGGGTTTACCAAACTCCCTCTGAAACTTGACAATGCCAACTCTCGTTGCCTAGCACTTGGCATTGTCTCCCATTTCTATATAGAAGTCCATGCATTTCTCCTTCGTGTTAATCAAGGCTATCATTGATGTCAATATGGCATTATTGGAGATGGCAAATATTCTTGTGATACATGAACTTCATGGAAACCCTAGGTGCAAGACATTAACCCTAAAGTGTAAAATTATAACCCTAAGTCAAAAAACCCAATTCTATGTTAATCTAATGTTGAATTCCTCCTTTACTGATTAAAAAACCATAAGGTGAAACCCTAACCCTAAGTCTAGAAACCCTGACTGTATTATAAATACCCTTTATAAAATTTCCTTGATAGTATATGCACACAACCTTTCCCCTATTCTTAAAACAAAAAAGGAGGAACCGGCATATGTTAAACATGAGACAGAAAAAGAAAAGGGAAAATATTTATTTAAAACAAAAAACCACGACTCCATTTCAAAAATGTGTTTGTCATATAAAAGAAAAAAAAAAAAAAAACACAAACGTTGCATGATGGACGTAGCATAATTAAACATATAGCATTGGACGATGGACAGTGGACAAAACAAGAGATAAACGTTGATCATACAACTCGTTGGTTAAAAACGAAACGGACCTGCAATTTTAGACCAGCGGAAGTGTTTTTTGAACAACAATTCTTTTTGGCTCGGATTTGTGTTGCACCGAGTTTAAAAGCTTGGAGCTTTCAACCTCGGACTATGATATAGCTCAGATCATGGTGAACTCTTAACTCAGACAGTGGACAGTATATCTATAATTGCTGCAGCTCGGGCTGTGACAAGGCCACTATAATTACTCCAGTTCGGATTGGGTTCCTGTAATTACTCCAGCTCGGATTGGGTCATATGAAACTCAGACTTTGTAACATTTGATAGCTTCAGACTTTATCTCGGTGATCTCCTATACACACAAATCTCTTGCTAATTAAACTGTGTATCATCGTTTTTTTTTATGTCACCTAGAGTGAAGGTTCAACACAAGAACAGTTAAGACCTTAGCACGGTTTCCTCTTAATTGTGGCACGAATTCAGTGCAGTCTCTATTGATAGTGCCATTCCTTTGTTGTGGTGTCTCTCTTATTCGGAGAGTCTCATCTTTCTGTGGAAACCTTGGAAATAGATACAACTGTGGAGGCCGAGAAGGAATTAATTGGGTTATTTTTGTCTAAGTTATCATTTGAAGAAAGCTAAACAATGACACATTAGAGGGCTCAGATTTGAAGGAACTACCTTGGAATATCAGACTTGTGAAGTATTCTTGAAGACTGGTTGAGAGCAGCATTTGAGGTATGTTTTACAAGCAGATTTGAAGAGTCTTATCTTGGAGGAGGATTGAAGTCAGCAAAATGCTTTGGAGCACCTATTAAGGAGTTTTATCTTGTTGGGCATGGATTATTGAAGACACCCTTGAAGAATTCTTGGAGCAGCAGATTGAAGACCGAAAGTTATCCTTGGATCAATTAAATACATTGTGCATTTCTTGATTGGGTTTGGAGCACATTGACAACACTTTGGAACATCTTGTGAAGACACTTTGAAATTGAACTTGGAGTTAGTATTGAAGACCATGATGCATCGTTGATGCCATCATGAGGTAACCTTGGAGATCTTTGTTTGGGTAACATGAAGAGCAATGGCGACACCTATGGAGACAAGGTTGCCATTGATGATGTAACATAGAGATCAAAGTGAAGACTAAGTGAAGATTGATAGGGTTCGTTGAAGAAGACACTGGGAGCCATGAAGTATAACCAAATACATCTTGATGAAGTGAAGTTGAGGGTCGGAGCCCAAGAGGTTGGAGCCTCAAAAAGGTCAAGGTTGGTGCCTTGGAAGATAGGGTTGGAGCCCTAGAGGATCGAAGTCCCCAAGAAACCAGGTCGGAGCCTGAACCAAATATAGAGTTGGAGCCCTTAAGGTTGGTGCCTCTAAATTGACAAGGTTGGAGCCTTGGAAGTCTAAGTTGGTGCTTGGAAAAATATAGGTTGGAGCTTGAGAGATTGAAGATCAGTGTCTTTATCTAGGGTTTGAGCCCTATATATATTCCACTTGATTTATTGTAAAGAATAAATTAATAAAAGCTTTTTTTCTTATTGTTCATTTTGTGTTCTAAATATAAGTGATCTAACTAGTAAAAATAACAATTGAAAAGAAATATTGATTTGTCCCTGCTCTTAGTATTTCCAACGCTTCGGATTGGTGAAGTAATCTTGGACTCTTATCATGAGGCAAAAAGCATCACTATTAATGTACCACACACTATTGGTTACTGATCTTGAGAGACAAGCAATGAGTGACAACTCATTTTCAAACCTTACTACAAAATTCAAATTTGTCCACTTCAGCTGAGGCTGCAATCTACTTCTTATGTTTTCCTTTTTCTAGTTAGGGCACTGATTGGTCCTAGTTGATGGCAAGCAAAACACTTTATTTTGCTTAAGTCTTTCTTCTTCTCACCCTTTCAAGTAGACCCAGCACTTGGCCCCTTCCTGGCCCTAGAATTTCCCTTGCCTACTAGGGAAATATTCTCCTCCTCCTCAAACCTCTTCTTCTAGTCACCACCACTGACCTCCTTCTTTGATTTCCTCTCGAATGAAATTGTCCCGCATTCCCTCCCAAGAGAGCAGGGGCTCTCAGCCAACAATAAACTTCACGAACACCTCCCACTGCATTGTAAATCCATTTAAGGCTCTATGCACAAGCTCTTCTTCAAGGATTGCATCCCCAATAGTTGTTATCTCATCCCTTAATTGCATGATCCTGGTCAAGTAGGCAACCACGCCTTCACCCTTGGAGATTCTAATGTTATTAAGCTTGTCCCTCAGCACCATTTTATGACTCTGATAGTCACTTTGGTACAACATGGTAAGCATATCCTACATCTTTTTAGCAAATATCCTTCCCTAAAAGATGGGGTATCAAGTGGTCTTTGACCCCATCTAGAAAGATGTGCTTTGGCTTCTTTAACCTCATGAAGATCTAGTGCGATGGAATTTGAAGTTGGCGGAACCATGGTTGTGTTCACAAAGTTCCATAGCATCCTTGAAAAATGTGGTGATTCAAACCTTCCACTGAAGATAGTTCAAACTTCAAAGAGCCTTCTAGTTTGTCTTCATACTGAATGCTGGTAGCCATAGCATAATAAACCCTACAAAACACTTGAGCTTGTACATCGTGTCAAATCACTTGGCTATGTACTCTGAGTGTTATTGCTTTGATACCATGTTAGTTTCTTTTGAACCTAGATTCAAAGTTAGTGCCTAATAAAATATGCTCAAAATAGAAAATAAAATCCAGATCTGATTTTTTAATACACCAAACACATTGGGTTCATATCTAAACAAGCAGCAGATGAAAAACACATTGGGTTCATCCACAGTATAGTCCAACAAATTTAGCCTGTTCAACCCTACGAATTAGTGGTTAACCTAATCTCCACTTCCTATAGTGGCTAACCTAATCTCCAAAGAGATGGGGGGCTAAGATTACTTCTCCACTCTTGAGATCAATGGTCACAACTTAATCTGTCATTGTAAAAAGTTGGCTAGTAAAGTCAATAGTTAAATTATTGACTTTATCCTAAGGTTTAGATTTAGGAAATATTTAAATTTAGTTGTAGAAGTGAATTTAGGTGATTGATTGCATGTCATGGCACCTGACCAATGCAGAATCACATACAAAATACGGTTTCAGCAATGCCCTGGCTCAAAGTAAAACTACACCAATAATAAAACATAACTTAATCTCCCAATTATTCATCTCACAAAAAAATTGGATAATCTTTATTCAAATGAGCAAGTGCCTAATGAAGATAAGATTCATCCTCCACTCAATTCCATGCAATACTTAAGATCATCAATGCCAAGCCAATTGGTCAAATTACATATCCATGAGGCACTTAGATTTGCCCTCCTTGACATATAACAGACCTCTCAATTTACATCCCATGACACCCTCCAATAAGGAACCGGGCTCTATCATACACATAGCACTTGCTTCTAAAGTAAGCCATCCAATATACATCTCACAAACATCTCAAGTCCCTTAATTTCTAATCTAAAACTTGGGTGTATCACCACTTGCAAAAGTTTTGTTTAATACTCAAGGACCAACAACAAGTTTCCTTTCCTCCTCTTCTCAAAGACAACAATTTTGCAAACCAAACGTCTCCGTAGTTCAAAGCATTCAAATGATCTATATTATACCCTTCTAGATGATGGAATACAAGAGTGTTACTTATTATATCTGAATCATGGTCTATTAGATGGTATTTCCACTACTAGGAATACACAAGATTACTAATAGCATATAATATTCTTGATCAATGAGTCAAAGATAAATTCAAAGGACATAAGAGTTGCATCATCATTGACTAGAGCAACTTATCTTAAACCAAGGCCTGCCTATTATGATTTAAGTACACAATGGTTGCATATTGTCTCCCCACAACCCCACTTGAAATTGTCAACTTCTATATACAATATATTCCATATATGATAATAATAAAATGATATATTACATTTAAAAAGATAAAGTAAAACATACATATGTATTTACATTTAATTTATATGTGTGTTGTTTTTAGCTTCCACAAGGTAATCACATCCCCCAATAGGGATTGTTACCCACCACCAATGGGTGACCCCTATTGGAGAAATTTTCTCCTAGATTTGTCTTCAATCGACAACCAACAACCCCCTGCAACCACCTAATAGTTATGATGTGCTACCATTCTCCGCCACTTGAGCCAGTTGTTGTGTACCCTCGCTCATCTATCATGATTGTATGTTTGAAGGTGGGCCCTCCAACCCTGAAGGCATCATTTTTCATTATGTAATTGGGTGTTCATGCTTGCTTTTTTTGGGCACACTTGGGCATGGATTACTGGGAGACTTGGAAGAAGGAAGGGCTTGGATTGTTCTCTTGCTTCCTTACCTCAACTTGGGGGTTAATCTTATATCCTAGTCCCGGGGGATCTCCTATATTGGCTACTAGCTTTAGGAGTGGCACTACATGGAAAACCTTGATTTTGGTTGTGTGGTCTCGCTTCCCAATATTATATATCTCACTCCCCTCCGCTCACTACAAGCCATTTCCACATTTTCCCCCTCTGGGTCCACAAGGTGTTAGCTTCCCCCTCCCCTTGTCCACACCTTGGGTCAAGCCTAGAACAATGCCCACGAGCTGGATGCAACTAAAAAGAAAGATAAAAGCATAATATCGCCACATACAATAGGAAATGTACCACAAAATCCAAAACATGGTCGGGACAATAAATTTAGCACGTGGGAAAAAATTAAACATGGGCTCTACCCCCTATCATTATGGCCATCACCCTGGTTCCTAGGGCCCCTAAGAGTGCCCATTTCATCATTAAGGAACCTATGAATGTGTCAAACCCTGGTGGGTGATGAACTGCCCCACCTTAAGGGGGGCTAATCACTGCTACATCTTACACATCATGCTCTCATCCCCTTGAGCCACAAGTAATAAAATGAAGAAAAATCAATAGAAGGCAAAAGGAAAATGAAAAAGGGTGGAAAAACAAAGGTTGAGGTAACTCATGTACCATGATTACTCCCTCCTTACATTCATGCACCAAAGGTATGGGCCTTCTTCATCATAGCTACCCTTGTACCATGGCATGTGGGTTAGAGCTTTCCGTTTTTCCCCAATCTATTCCATCACCATTTCACATGATACTTGCCACTTGATGGGTGTACCTTGGGCATGTCATTCCCTTAGAGGTTGAAACCACCTAATCGGGTCCTTTGTTAACCTCTCTTGCCAAGAAAGGTAACACCAGGGCATGTTTAGAGCCCCAAATATGGAACGAAAACCCACTATGAAATGTCCACTTCTGCCCTTGATTAGCAAGCTTATTTACTCAATTGCACTAATGAATCATTGTATTTGAAGGCAAGGAAAAACATTGAATCTTATACCAGATTGCAATTGGGTTTTCATCTTGGACTTGGCCTCCCTATATGGGATCAAGGCCCTCTAGAGGATCACAATGGAATTTGTAGGGTGAACGTTGAGAAGCCATGGGCCTCCAACCGTATAGAGAATTTATTGCCACGCCATGGGCTTCTTCAACACCACCACTTGCTTGTTCGTGCTCAAGTTATACAGAGATGATGATGCACCTAGACCAAGTTGTTGCACCCGACACTTGGCAGTTGATTCAGGCCCCAGAGGAGGTTATGTCTTTCCTAGGGAGACATGGGAGGGCACATGTCATCATCTAGCCCTCGTTGATGGATCATTGACTTGATTATGAGCCACTTGGAGCCCCATTATACCGATTTGGAGCCCACAAAGCCCAAATAAGGGTTTGGAGATGTTTTGCAACATTTGGAGGGAATCCCCCTCTTATTCATCATTTTTAGGCCCTCACTCTCATCCTTAGCACATGAGGCCTCAACACTGCCCTTCTAAGCCTCCACGTCAGCCTTGAATGGGCATAAGAAGGCTTATTCAACTTAATTTTTGAGCTATCATGGTTGGCTTGTAACCATGGGTGGGTTACTAAACATTTTAGGCATTAGAGGGGCTTTGTCTTCTCATTTTTGAACTCATGACTCATGTATAAATAGATGAGACCTAATCTCATTTTATCCATCATCACTTGGATCTTCGATCTCTCCCTTGAGAATTCCAGACCTACAATTGGAGGACGACTTTGGATGTTTTGGATGAACTTTGATGTTTGGATAATTTTGCTATCATTCTTGGAGTTTCTCTTTGGCATTTTTGTGGATGGATATATTCTTTGTTGTCTTGTAAGTGTTATTTAATGCTATACTTCTGATTTGATAAATGTCTAATGCATGGAATTTTTGTCTCGTGGTTATTAATGTGCCCTAATCAATGAAAAATTGTTTAAGCATTGTCACTGTTGGAGAATTTTTTGCATGTGTTACTCATAGATGATGAATGAATGAATGTTCCTAGAGGATAGATTGCATTTGCATCCTTGAAACTCCATAACAAGTGTCATCGAATTGTAAAAATATAGATTAGCCATGTAGCTACCTCTATAAGGGATAGTAAAGCTTCTTTTTTTAGCCCTCCTTGAAGAACAAGTTGCCATATCTTGGTTTATCTTTGACTCCATTCTCCCAATAGTCAGGCATTGGATCTTGGATCCTTGGTGATCACATCTAACTCAAAAATCATTCTTCTTTCACCTTTTTCTTCGTCCCTTTAAGGATAAGCGGGCCTCTCTAGGGCTTGGTGTGAATTCCAATAGAGGAAGAAATTTCAAATTTCGTTTGGATAAGATCCTTTCTTAGTGTCTCTTCGAGGCATCCTCCAACTTTTGAAAGAAATCCAACGGTGTAATCTTCATAAACTAGTCTTAACACCAAGTGGAAACTCTAGAAGCTAATCCTTCAACTTGGGGATTTCTTCAAGGCTTGTTCTTTAGTACTTGTTGAAGTAAATCATTCATAGCCTTTTCTCTTTCCTACCTTGACCTTGGGTGAGCTCATATATTGTTAAATATCTCAACCCTAGGTCTCAGGTACTCTTCCTTTCAAGGGGTTTTTCTTGGAAAGTCTTACTAGCTTCTCCCAAAGCTAGAAATTTCATTGAATGGGCCACATTCCCTCACTTCAAGCCTATCATAGAAACATATCAATCACAAGTCAGTCATATTAGGACTCCTAACGGTGAAAATATGAGAAGAGTAGGGGACTTATGTTGTGGTGATAGTGGGCCTTTGTCCCATGGTGTTATTGTGCCCTCTAGCTCTTGCCTCTTTACAAAGCCTGCGAGTTTGTGCAACAACAGCAACTTCACTCTCATGGATCATGTGGCATCTCTGGATTGAACATGGATGTCCCTCATGGATCCATCGGATTGGAGGTCTCCCCTCCCGAGGCAAGTCAAGTATTTCCTACATCTTGAGTTCTTGTGATTAATCCATTGGTAAAAAGTATATGTATGTTCAAGTGGGCTTGGTTTGCTGTACTATGCTTTGATAATATAGAGCATTCTTTTTGGTTTTTTCAGTAACTATATATTCTTGATGTCTCTTTATCTCTTTTCCTTGTCAGGCCACTTGGGAATTCAGTTCATTATATGCTGACTTTGCCTGAGAATTTATTTTACAAAGGTCAGATGAGATGTCAACACTTGTTGAATTGAGGCTTCTGTGATCCATATCAAGTTTAAGAGAAATTCTTCGGCGTAAATCACAAGATAAATCATTTGTCGACGTGTTTCGAACCAACAAGTGTGGTTCATCGTCAGGACTTGTCTTGACGATGAACCACACTTGTTGGTTCGAAACGCTGACGATGAACCACACTTGTTGGTTCGAAACGCGTCGACAAATGATTTATCTTGTGATTTATGTCAACACTTCATTATATGTTGATTGCATATACTTAATAGTGTCTAGCTTTTCAAAACCAAAATATGAAAGAGCACGGCCAAATCCATATAGTAAAACTCCAAATAATAGTAAAACATCGAGCATAGATTATCGATTAAGAAAGGTAGCATGCCAACACATGCAGCAGCCATATCGAGCAATACATGTCTTTCCAAACGAAAATGATAACCAAAAATGTAGAGCCTTGAAAACTAAATTTGCAGTTCCATACATAGGGTGATCGTGCTCTCAATAATAACCTGGTTTATGGATTTGTTGACCATACAGTTTCAGTGAAAGAGAACAAAACATACCAGTAAAATATCAGCAAGTGTTAGTTAACCTGCCTAATTTACAGATAAAAGGTCTCTTAGTAATTGCAATTGTAATTATTTTGTTGAATAGACAAATATTGTGCCCCAGATCTGCCAAATTCCAAAGCCTCATGCAGCAATACACCATCCAAAATATGATCTGAAGAGGCCAGTTGCTATACACACACACACACACACCACAAAATAGAAAACAGAGACATATCTCTTGTGTAACCCACTGCGTTACAAAAGAATAAGAATTATCAACAGAATCAAACTGCATCATCCAAAGAGATGCTGTGGCAATACAACAAAATATTCCACATTCCAGAATGACGTTTCAATAGCAGCATCATTACTCACCTGAAGAAAGTTTTTCACTTCATAAAAGAAAAATTTTGAACTCAAAACAGGTTCAGGGATTACTACTCCAAATGAGAGTAAAACATTGGGCATAGATTGTCTATCAATAAAAGTAGCATACCAACAAATGCAGCAGCCATGTTAAGGAATGCGTGTCTTTCCAAAATAAAAGTATAACAAAAAATGTAGAGCCTTGAAAACTAAATTTGCAGTTCCATGCATAAGGAGAGTACGAGTTTCTATCAGCCATGCTCTTGAGTCTTAATACTAATGACCAAGCTCTTCATAATAACCTAGTTAATGGATTTATTGAGCATATAGCTACAGTAAAAGAGAACAAACCATAACAGTAAAATATCAGCAACTGTTATTTAACCAGCCTGATATAGATAAAAGGCCTCCTAGTAATTGGATTAGTAATGATTTTGCTGAATACACAAATATTGTGCCCCAAATCTGCCAAATTCCAAAGCCTCATGCAGCAACACACAAACCAAAATAAGATCTGAAGAGCCTAGTTGCTATATATATATACCCTTTTCATGACGAAATGTCAGTTGCTTTATACACCACAAAATAGAAAATAGAGACATATTTCTTCTGCAACCCACTCAGTACTGCATCATCCAAAGAGATGGCATGGCAATACAACAAAATTTTCATTCCAGAATGATGTTTCAACAGCAGCATCTTTAGTCACCTGAAGAAAGCTTTGCACTTCATGAAAGAAAAAACTAAAAACAGGATCAGGGATTACTAACAAGCTGCTTATGGTATGATGAGCAATATTTTGCAAAGACTCTGTTGGCAGCCAAAAGTGTCCTGTTCTCAAAAAAAGGCCAAGTCAGCAAAAGGGAATCGGAACTTTCAGCAAGCAATCACCTTCAGATGTCTGATAATACAAGAACTTGTAGTTCAAAGAATGGTGTTTCTGTATGCTAATCTCAAGCCTCGACTTTGGAAAACATGAGCTTAATAGTTCAAAAATAGGGAGCACAATTAGCCACAAGGATGACTGTTTTAGCTTTTAAATAACTCTATTCTAAAGTATAAATGTCCTTGCATGAAGCAGGAATTAGACTCAAAAAGTAGAAACCCTGAACAGACTATTAATAAAATATTGCACTCAGGTCAAGACATGAACATACATTTCTAGCATCATAAGTTTTATTGAATAATATGAGGTATGAACGGGAACACACACTTCATAATTCAGATATACCCTGAATGAAGATTAATGCAACCACCCTTGAAAGCAGTCCTCAATCGAGCTATCAATCAAACCATACCTAATGTACTTTGGGCAGATATGAAACTGTAACAACTACCTAACTGCTTCTGGCATATTTTGATGTTATGTATCCCTTAGTATGAAATCAAAACTCATGAGATTCATTTTCCCACCATCCACTGCTGCTTCTGATGTATTTGTCTACTATGCCAAACATCTTATTTTGAGACATCCTCCTAGCATAATTTGCAGTCGATACCGCTCCTCTCTTCAACCTCCGATATAGGATAACTTCCCATGGCCATAAACGTGCAGCACCAATATTTGACTCCACTGAAGAGCCATGTTCAGCATCTTCAACGGACATTCCTCTAGAATAGTGGAGAATTACATTAACTTCGTCTAATGAGATATTTGCAGCGTATTTCACATTGCCTTTACCAATCGAAGATTCATCTCCTATTTTCACATGTGACATTCCAATGTTTTCAAAACATGCTAGCATAGATGTGTCTACTGAGAGCTCTGTGGCCTTCAATTCAGGACTTTTTACTGTGCCATCTCTCATCCCATAATCTTCTGCAACATGATCTGTTCCAGCTACCTCAGCTGAATCAGCATTCCCTTCTTCATGAATATATGAACTGTCTCTTTTACCTGTGCTTTCAGAGTACATAAAATTCCCACTTTTATCAGTGCATACACCTGTGTTTTCTATTTCATCATCCTGAATTATTCTAACACGCAAATCATTTTCTACTTTCACTGCTAACCTTAAATATTCACATTCCATATGTTCAATCACATCATTGCCTTGTATCATTTTCTCAGACAAATCCCTCTGTGCCTCAGAAGGTGAATTGTGCTTCAAGGACTGAGTTGAAAAGGTGACATCCTGCAATCCACACAAACCATGATCCTTCGAAGTTGGAGATGTTGACCTTCGAACACGAGGTGACAGTGAGACTGATAAAGATCTGGGAGTCACAGAGAATGACCTCAAGTTTGATACAGGCTTTTCAGATTTCGTATAAGATGAGACTGATTGCGACCTTGGATGAGAAGACAACAAGTGTGATCTTGAAGACCTTGAGCCTGAACAGGGCAAACAAGAATGTGAACCAGAACTAGCCAAAAGAGAAGATGGCCTTGAAGCTTGCGATCTAGAGAAACTTGATTGTGAACTAGGGCTCAGGCAATTAGAATGAGTCCCATGTTGCCTCTCTGAATGTATACCAGAGGAATGAGACATGTGCCTTCCTCCTGCCCGCTTGGAAGTAGAGTCTATCCTATGCTTTTTATGCCTCCTTCCAGTCCTTTCCCTTGTTTGATTTTCCTTTCTCTGATCGGATAAGTGCCTACTGCATTTCCACTTCTTTGAGAATCCCTCAGTTCTGTCATGAAACCTTCTATCCTTGCTGAGGAATCTTCGGCCACTGAAATCCATCCTCTTTGGAATAGAATTTCTTGTAAGATCCTGTCTTGACCACTCTGTTTCTCTTGGCCGTTTAAACCTTATAAATCCATTCCCTCTGAAATTTCTTTCACTATTTCGTTTTTGACCAACCCTGTCAAACTTATCCCTTCTAGAAACAACCACCCGGGAATGACATTGACGCATGACATGACCCATTTGACCACAGATATAGCATCTTTCTAAAGACTTCCTAAAACCTTCATGCCCCATACAGGTTTCATCTCTTTCGATGTGTTTTAAATCTCTTTCAGATCTGTTTGCAGCATAACAATCATTAGATTTAACCCTTTTATATATTTCATTTTCATATGCATCCTCATCACTCCTATTATCCGCAGAATATGGATCATAACGTTGCAAGTTTGTTCCCTCTTCAGCTCTGTGATGTTCATCTGATGCTTCACTGAGAGGCTCTCCCCATCGGTCATTTTCCAATGGAACAGGATCTGTATTACATCTTTCATTGAATACTGCTTCTAGCAAACTCTTGCATTTCACTTCTTCCCCAGCCATGTCATTTTTAAAACTATCAACTCTTCCTTCTTTAAAAATACAACCGTTTCCCTCTCCACCTTCTTTGTGGCTTCCATGTTTATTTTTATCTTTTGAAATCTCTTCCCATTCTTGTGAGCTTGTACCCTTTATTTCATGATCTTCTTTCCTAAAATCCTTGTTACCGTAGCTCCTTCTAGGAGCATCCTTTTCTGGAAACCTTCTAAAAGGCCTTTGTTTTCTTGACCATGTTATAGAAAGCTGCTCCCCACAGATAACTCTTCCTTTCAATGCTCTGAGAGCCTTTTCAGCATCTCTGACCTTATCATAAACAACAAACCCATACCCATCCTTAAGCTCTAACTTGCTGCGACCATATCTCTGGAATGTACATTCAAGCTCACTTTGACGGACACGAGATGAAATATTCCCCACAAATAAGGACATCTGCAACCAAAATACCATACAGATGAGTAGGAAAGAATTTGGATGCAATGAATAAAACTAACAGTCTAAAGAATAAATCTTCCAAGGAATAAAAAGGATCTTAATAAATGTTCTAAAATAACTGAATGGTCAGTTTTTCAATTATATATTGAACTCTAGAATCTGAAAAAACATTCATCAAAAGCCAAAACTGCATGGACATAAACATAACCAGAACCACTAATCACATAGAAGCTCGAAGAGTTTGCATGTTTATTGATATTACAATCACCAGAATCGGCTAAAGAAAGCCATCCAACCATTTGGCCTCAGACACCAAGCACTGGCTTGAACATTGGCTAAACCTTATGGGACTAGAATGACAAGTTAGATCAAACATCAACTTTGACCATTCACAAAGTAAAACAATCTTGAGGCTTATCGAGGCCAACAAGAGTGAAATTGTTGTTGGATATACAGTGCAGGGTTGCCAGGAAGTGCAAAGAGGAAGCGATCCTTCCCAAAATCCCCAGGAACAAAGCATTCACAGGAGAGTTCTGTACAGCAACACACACGTATTTTAATGAAATATATATTCAAATAAAGGGTGCAGAATGCCTAATTAGTTGCAGGAAGCAAAATATGAAAACAAATAGACCACCATGAACAAAGAGTTATTAAATCCATAAGATAAGACAAGATAGCATCCAACGAGTGACCATAAATAGGTCAAAGGCACTGCTAGGTACATCAGAAACAATAGATAGTGGGAGTACAAGTGTGCTTCCTGTTGTCACTGAGATTGTACAGGCACCGCAACAATGGTTCAGGGTGGGGGCTGTCACTCTGATCCCTGCCCACTCCATTCTAGCTGTCTCTGAACAGCAGGCTATGGGGGGTAGTCCCTATGGAAATGTGAAGGTGGAAGGCAAGTGGGCAACCAACAAGCCTGAGAGACACGATTGAGTGGCCTAGTTACTTGGTTAAATTTAGAAAGATTCAAAGATTAGATTAGATTAGATATGAGACCAGTGCCTTATGGAGTCAAAAAAAATTCTTATTATAATTTAAGACCAAATAATTGGATGGACAACTACTGTTTAGATGTTTCACTAACCTATATGAGATGCAAGTCCTAAGATCTAAGTGTGATGGAAGGATCTTGGTTACTTTTAAGTTATATACTTAGTTTAAATGGAACCCCCATCTTAACTATTTTGAGACCAATCTTTAGAGTAGGTTGTGGGATGGAAGCCCGGGAAGCAAGCAAAGGCTTGATTAACGATACCTCCCCCAGTGTTCCAACCATCCAATGCCTCCGGCGCTGCAAAGATTATGGCTCTAATGACTGCAAGGTCATTGTTTTAACCACTAGAAAGGTGTTGAATCCCTCAAGCTAGGTGAGAAAGGGTGGCCCTAGAGGTCTATTAACCAAGCGTATACTTGAAGGTAAATTATTAGTGCAAGCTAGGCCTAGAATGCTTATGCAAGATAGGTGAGTGAGTCTTGGATTAAAATTGTTTAATTGTTTAAGTACTTAAGTTATGATTTTTCTTTATGACAAGAGTACTTAACGATAAATAAAAAGACAACCTTAATCAATAAGAATGTGCCAAATATTCAAGTGTGAACTAGATACTAAAGATATTCACAAAATTCCAATGACTATGGGATGTACAAAAATCCCGTAATAACTTAATTCACACTTAATCAAGATATCGATTTGCAAGATTATTAAAGACAATGCCACAATTGAAACAATTAGAAATCTTCAAATATATTTTAACAAAGTAAATGCCAATGATCTTATGCCAATATTAAGAGAATGATTTACCACCATAGATATTTTACAACCAAAATCACTCAAGACGCCAATGCTTAAGATAGACAATAAAATTATCAAAGTTTCTTAAGATATGATGGCAAAGCAAGATGATGTGTTTACTTTAGAGCAATTATCCAATGATTCCTCATGTCCAATTAGATGCATAAGTTATAACACAATAATGACAATTAGATGCCAAAAGACCATTCAACAAAGTTAGAAGATTAGAGCTTAGATGTGTGAGTGGTTACTTAGTGCAAAATTGACGATTCCTTAGAGATTATGGATGTGCTTACAAGTAAACAAATAAACGTTAGCCTTCAAATAACCAATGCTAAGTCAATCTTCTTCACAATAGCACCTAGCAACATTAATGAGACAAGCATTACTCGGCCTTTAGGACAACAGCAAAAAAACCAAGAAATTACCAAGCATATGAAACTGAATATGACCAATGAGCTGCCTAATGACTTGCCAATTGATATTTTACCCCACTTAAGATGTGTTATTCAAAAAATAACAGATCTGATTATACAGTTATGCAGAGATATTGAAGCAAGCTAACAAGTAGATCTAAGCTAGATATTCAATGCCCAAGTAGCCAAAACACTAGCCAATTTTTACCATGAAATTAGTAGGGTGTTTAGACCACTTAGATATGATTTTAGGGCATTTAATCCACTGTTATGAAATGAATACGATAGCTGAAGAAAAACAATGACAAGGCGAGGGTTTCGAGAGCAAACCCTAGGCCCAAGGCCTTGTAGATCACTTGCCCAAGTTGCCAAAAAATTTCCAAGGCACTTGGCACTTGAAAACACCAACTTTGAACAAATTTCTCCATGCAAACCCCACCAATCTTCAGTCCAGAAATTTCAAAGATGGGTAGAGGGAAAATTAGGGCCAAGAAGAGCTAACGCTAGGCCTAATAGGGCTAGCGTTGGGCTGGAAAAGGCCTAAAGGCCTAGCAGCTAGGGAAAATAGGCCAAAGAAAGGTTGTAAGGGGTTAAAAGGATGGCCAAGAGAGCGAAGGCAGCAGAAGGTTGAAGGAGGGAGGCCAAAGGGATAAGGAGGCAAGGGAAGGAGGTTAGCGGAGGAGGGATAGGGGGGGCCGAGAGGAAGGGTAGGGTCGAAGGCCAAGGAAGGGCTAGAAGCCCTCGACAAGAGGAGGAACGGCCTCAAGAGGCCTGCGACAAGGGGAAGAGAGAAGGCCGAGTGGCCTAGAAGCCATGGCCATCCTTAGGAGGGTCGTAAAAGATGGCACCAGAGCCTCAAGGAGCTGACGCTGAGGGGAAAAGGCTAACGCTGGCCTTGGAGGAGGACGTTGGGCCTTTTGGCCCTAGAAATACTGAAACCCTTGCTCAAAATTCAAATTTGCTTCAACTCTTCAACTACAAAATCTCTTCAGCAGTTGGCCTTGCAAAAAAATTATGGAGGCTATGTCATGTCCCTTCCTAAATTATTTTGGAACAAGATTAATTTTGATATTATGGGAACAATTTCGAAGCTAGTGGGTCCCATTCGATTTTATTAGGAGATGAGACTTAGGAAAAGTTATTTTTGTTGTGGTCAAGTTACACATGGGGGCCACCCGCGCTAGGGAAATACGACCTCCCTAGTTCAATTTGCATGGAGGTGGTTAAGTTTTGCATGGAGGTGGTTAAGTGAGGACCCACGATGGAGGAAGAATTGGAGGGAAAAGTGCTCCACGAAATCTATATAAGGAAACTCTCCTCATCTCAATCATCCTTTTGGCATATTGATTTCTCTTTGGTTGTTGGAGTTGCTTAGCTGAGTCACTTGCTATTCAACACGAGTTCTTCAAGTGAAGAGCTCACCCTTTTTTCGAGGGACTTCGAGTGCCACACTAGGAAGGTTTTTCTTCATTTCTTCAGGAGGAGGATCTCATTGTGATTTCCAGCGATTGCATTCATCTCCAGGTGGTGCGTATTACTGGAGGACGTAGTGAAGAGGAAGCCGAGTTTGCTTGTGGTGTGTTCCAGTGGAGTTTGGGTGAGAGATTTTTCGGAGAGGAGGCATAGGAGGATTATTGACATTTTGGAGAGTTTGGGAGTTGGAGAAGTGTGCTACTTTGCAAGGTGACTTTCACACTACCTGGGCCAGCACAGAGACAACACTTGGTGCTCACGTGGTGGGTAGAGTATCAATCTTTGAGGCTGAACTTTACTGGGGAGGTTAAGGGAAACATTTGGAGAAGAGATTGCTTCAGTTTCGGAGCATTGGAGGAGGTATCATTGCTGTTCCTTGCAGGTCATATATCTTGAGTAGTTTGGAGGGTGTATTCCCTATTGGAGGTTGAATTTGGGAGGTTGGATTCAAGCCAAACACTTTCTAGGTTTTTGTGGGTTTTGGCTAAGGAGCTTGGGGCTAAAGTTTCATCATTTTCTGAGCACCGGAGATGGGGTTTCTTGCAGTTTCTTTCCAACCAGTAGTTCAATTTCTAGGAGACAGCGCAGAGCATTAGAGGAGTAGTCAATTTTCAGCTTTGAGATTATTGTTTATCACCTGGGTTCTGTCAAGCTTGCCCTTAAGTCAAGCCTCGGTGCATTTTCCATACTATTGTACTTACTCCATTTTATTAATAAAATGGCTCAGTTGGTTCTCATTTCTAGAGTATATTAAGTACTTGCTTATTATTTAATTTTTATGTGTTGAAAATCGATTTTTCTTTGCATATCACTGTTTATATAAGTCTGGAACATTACAAGCTAGATCTTACCCTCAAGGGCCTAGATCTAGCTTTAATCCAACCATTTTCCTTCGTCTCACCTGCACAAATAAATTTACTTGTACCCAAAACCCCAATATATACAAAAATTCAAAATTAATTCAAACCCAAAAAAAAACCCATCCACAAAACCAAGAATAGAAAAGTAAAATAATTTATAGGTGTATTATATAAATTATATTTACAAAATATACATGTAAAATGCTTGAAAAATATTGGGATTTTATAAATCTTTAGTAGTGGCTAAATGTATTTTGAAAGATTAATGATAAATTACAACCTTAGCAAAGTTAGAACACCATAAAAATTAGAGTCCAAACATAGTCGGCCTCTATCCAAAGTTCGTGAACTTGGAATCCAAGGGTTGGGGAACTTGCAGACACTATACATTTCTGAAGAATAAATCGTTAGAAACACCCAATGAGTCAGATCACATGTACAAATGAAGTTATGAATTTATTTTGATTATGGACAAATTGTCAAGGTCGGCCAGCAAACTTATGTAGGGTCGGAAGCCCAACAGTCACGTCTATTCATCCTCAACGTTTGCTATAAATACATGATGCCTTAGCCTCATTTGGACACACTCATCCATGGTTATAGATCTAAGTTGCAGGAAACGTAGGGGGGGGTGAGTTTCCGGCCGGAAACGGAAACGAAACTCGTTTCCCCGTACGGTACGGCCGTGAAACGCGTTTCCGGCCGTACCACCTCGTTTCTCGAGCCGGAAAAGCAGGTGGTACGGCCGGAAACGCATTTCACGGCCGTACAACCTGCGTTTCATAAAAAAAACGATTTTTTTTTAATTTTTTTTTTTTTTATTTGTTTTCTAATATTTCTTAGGGTTTAGGGTTTATTTTAGAAGCCTCTATGAAGGTATAAAAGAGAGGTTTGTCTCATTCTCTCATCACACTATTTAGCAAGTCGTTTCTCTTGGAGACTCGCAGTTGTTTCAGGCTTTCAGCTAGGGTGTTTTGAGCATTGAGCATCAGCAAAGTGGATTTCAGCAGCAGGTGAAAGAGATTTCAGCAGCAAGAGAAAGAGATTTCAGCAGCAGCAGATTTGGCTCAGCTACAACCATATTTCTCTTCTCTTTTCTGGCATTTTGGGGTAGTTTTAGCCACACAAAATTAATTTGGGTAAGCCACATTCATTTTGAGGCTTTTTTCTTACTATTTCTTCAATTTTTCTAGGGTTTATGCAGCCAGAAATATGAAATACGTTTTTATTTATTTTTGCAGCAGATTTGGCTCAGCTACAGCCATATTTCTCCTCTTTTCTGGCATTTTAGGGTAGTTTCAGCCACAAAGAATTAATTTGGGTAAGCCACATTCATTTTATGGCTTTTTCCTTACTATTTCTTGAATTTTTCTAGGGTTTATGCAGCCAGAAATATGAAATACGTTTTTTATTTATAGATCTGTTTTTTAAATTTATTTTTGCAGCAATGGCTTCCAGCCAAAGTACAACTGCAAGTTCAAACCCTAGGGCCAACCCAAGGGCTGAATATTATCCCCTTTGGAGGCATGTGACGAAGCTTGAAAGATGTGGAGGTGGTGGCTCATGGGAATGGCGATGCAATCTTTGCAATAATACATACAAGGGCTCCTACCCAAGAGTGAGGGCACATCTATTGCATGGAGGAGGACAGGGGATTTCAGGTTGCACAAAAACAGCAGATCCATTGGCAAGGAGGGCATATCAAAGAGAGCAAGATGAGGCGGATGGTAATAAGAGAAGGCATGATGAGCTGAGTCAAACTCCATCTAACATTGAGCCAAGGATTGTAGTTGAAGCAAGAAAGAGGAGAGCTGGTCACACTGAACAACATGAACAACCAGCACCCAAAAATACCAGAGGCCCAGGGGCATCCCCTTCAGTTCAGGATAGCAGAATTGCTAGATTGGTGAATGTGCAAGCAAGAGAAGAAACTGATTCCAGAGTGGCTAGGTGCATTTATGCATGTGGTATCCCACTCAATGTTGTTCGCTCTCCTTACTGGCAAGATATGATAAGGGCAGTTAACAAAGCTCCTCAAGGGTACAAGGGGCCCAACTATGAGAAAATCAGAACCCATCTTCTCAAAAATGAGAAGGACCTTGTGGAGGAAATTTTAGCTCCAATTCGTTCTTCTTGGAGTAGCTCTGGGGTTAC